>JANHAO010020329.1:0-12888 GCA_026873985.1 Saraca asoca | reverse complement strand
GTGATGTAATTAAATATAATTAATTAAATTTTAAGTAATTATATTCTTATTTTAAATATCTTAATTATATTAATTTGACCTCAATTTCAAAATAAAAATAATATATTTCATATATCTAATGATATCAATATATTCTTTTATGTCATTTTATATTTATAACCTAATTCAACAGTTAATTTTACCAAGCATTTCTAATATAATCAACTAGTTTATTAACTTTCAACTAACAGTTAACAGTTAGCAGCTAGCAGCTAGTAAAACAGCTAATAACTAGCTTATCAACTATCAGCTAACTTTTTAGTTACTTACGCCAAACAGATGCACCAAACACACACTTAAAGTCGGACATTTAAACTATATTTCAAATTCAATATATTTCGTAAATCTTGAAATCTGACATATAATTTTCTAAAATTTTAACTAAATCAAAATCATTATTACCTTAGATTTTAACTTTGATGAAAATTTACTTATTATAAATTGTTTTCTTGGTTTTACTTGTGTTTTAATATATGTTTTACAATTGGATAAGTTAATGCCTATATTTAACCTTTTTAATTCGTAGTAAATAAAATAAAGTAAACTAAAACTTGTAGAAAGCTAAAAAAATGAAGCAAAAAATATAAAAATTACATTAAGGGCTAATAATTTAATTCTTAAGTTTCATATAACAAAAAAAAATTTAGATCCAAATAAAAAAATAAAGACTTGCTTCTGAGGTGAAGAATTTTTTTCATTTTGCATACAAAAGTTGTTTATTAAGATTTCCTTAATTTGCAATAAAAAATTTGAAATAAATTATACCTTTTGATTAAATTATGTTAGTGATGAGAGTTTATGACTTAATTAATATAAAAGATAAACATAATAAATGAATTGATCAAAATAATGATAAATCTGTTATTGTTAATAATTTATTCAATATTATTAATCAAATTAAAATTTGAAGGTGTTAAGTGTTTTTTATAGCTGATCCAAGAGATAAGTTAGTTGCATTTTTTTTTCATTTTATTTTCATCTAAAATTATAAAATAATTAGCCAAATAAGATAATGAAACATCTACGTTACGTACGTTATTTCTTTAAGTATATGAACTTCTAAGGCATTTGGTAATTGGTATATCATATATTATAAACTTGTAATTTTCATCGGCATTAATTGATTGAACATGAAGAGAAATTAAAAAAAATTATTTGTACCTTGTTGTCAAACACTAAGAACAACCACTATCCATTATTTTAGTGGTTGGCTTAGGGTGGAAAAATATTAATCGCAACAAATTTGAATGACCGATTTATTTTTACTTTTCTCTTCTTTTTTTTTTCTTTTTTTTTTCATTCTTCTGCCCTTTTATGTATTATACGTTGGAAAAGAAAATTTTCCTTTTCAAATCCTAACATACAATTAATCAAAATAATATAACAGTGTATTAATAATTTAATATTGTTATGGACATTTTTCGGGATTGAGTGAAATGAGTTAGTAGAGGCCCAACGGACCAAAATAAGGAAAAACGGCCGACTTATTTTGGAGCAAGGTCGCAGAAGCCAGTTAGCATATCACCTATTGCGAGCTCGAAGCCTCCAACGGTCTAAGGTCTCAACGAGCTCCCCTGACATAATTGAACACATCTAATGTCTGGTCGGTAGTATGAAACACACTTCCAACTGGTGAATTAGCCTTCAAAAATCGACAATGATTTATCCCATATTTATTACTCAACAACTAGCATTTATTGTCTGATGCGACTATAATTATAATTTTATAATGTTAAATTACAACTTGTAATCTTCCATACTTCTATAAATAGGAGGGAAGATCATTGTAATAGAGATAGCAGAAAATATATGCAGAAACCCTGTAAAAATATCGTGAGAGCTATGAGCATTGTAACTTTGATAAATTGAATAGTGAAATAACCACCAATAGCAATTACAGTTATCGTGGACGAAGGGGCCATATTGTCTTTAGTCGAATCACGCTAAAAATCCTATATGTTCACTTTGTTCCTCTTTTTCTTGCTCTTATATTTTCTTCATACTTTTACTGTTTTTACAGTAGTTTGGATTTCTGAACCTTTGGTTGACCGATTATCAAAATCGACCGTCAACATTTTGACATGCCCAGTAGGACTAGACTATTTTTCTATTGATTCACCAACCAATCGTGATGGTAAGAGGAAGAACAACTAGGAGTTTTGATGCCGCCGCTAACCAGTCGGGTGGCCGTGGAGAGTAACAATGAAATGTGCTAAAGGACAGAAACTCATTCCTTGCAAGCACCTCTTCTATTCCCCCAAAAATCGATCATGTACAAGCATTACATTGGTACCAGGAGGCACTTGAGACCACAGTCAGGAAACTTGTTGATGTAGTTGCTGCGCTAACCCGAGTGCATACCTACGGAGTACAAAAACAGGCTGAAGTTGCCGCAGCCGGGAAAACTGACTAGGGCCACAGAAAGAGGTGCCAATTCAAAAAGGGAAGCTAGATGGGGAAGGGTTTCAACAAGTAGAGTCGACTCATTCTACCAACTCGCGATCTGAGTCATAAGATCACCAAGATCACAAACATGATGAAAATCGACAATCCAGGAGCTCGCATTACACTGAAGGCTCAAATGCAAGTTGTAATAGTACCAAGGGCCAACAATCTGAAACATAAGATACAATGCTAGAAAAATTATTACAGAGGATACAATGATTGGAAAAACATCCCTCAGCTCGAGACCAGTTAGACCGCTATAAGGAAAGGACCCTATTTTCCAAAGGGATCGAGACAACTTCTCCCTCATCGATTTAAAGTTCCTGTCATCCCTCCATTTGATGGGAGAAGTGATCCATACAATCATTTATATGGTTTCAACATTCAAATGGACCTTCAAACTACCAACCCCTTGGTCAAATGTCACATCTTGCTCGCCACTTTCGGTGAAGTACCCCAAGTGTGGTTCAAAAATCTTCCAGCTCACAGCATCAGTAGCTGAGAAGAATGTCAAAACAAATTTATCGATCAATATAGGGCCTTCAGGAAGCAACTTGCACCGTCTTGCCACTTGGCAATGATCTTTCAGCAAAAGGATGAATTGTTGAAGGATTATATTACAAGATTCCAATGTGAGATTAATAATGTGGAAAGCCCCTCTGATGATAGCATCCTAACAATGATCTTAGCCGGACTTCACAAAGACAGGAAGTTGTATGAAAGCATATATAAATCCCTAATGAAAAATCTGGGAGAATTCTATGAACGAGTTGCTAAGGAGGTCAGATGGGAGGAGACCTTCGGTTTAAAGAAGTTTGGATAGAAGAATGAAACACGCAACTCCGCCTTCATCCAAAACAAAAGAGGGAGTAGTCGTGGGAAAGGTAGAATGAGCCAGAATGATGATGCAGATGTTTGACCTACTAAGAAAGTTAGGGGAAAGCGACCTGAACTGCTATGATAATTATAGTATCCTATATGACACCCTGGAGAGGATATATGCCATCGAGAAGCACAGAAAGGACTTTGAGCAGCCTAGGCCCTTGAAAACTCTACATAGGTACAAAGATGTTGGCAGGTTTTGCACCTATCATAATGACATTGGGCACAACATCTCCAAATGCAAGTCAATCAAGGATGCAATAGAAGATCTGATAAGAAGAGGCCACTTGAGAGACTATGTAGTGTGACCTACAGGACAATGGCCTCAACACTCCCAACAGATGGTGTAGCCATCCTAGCAGGTCAAGTAGGAGTAGACAGCTATGGTAAGGACCATTTTTACAATCTATGGTGTGCCACACATCATAAGCGCTTCGTGTGGGTCACATGAACACTATGTATGAAGTGTGAGCTATGTCTTGTTTGTAGGTTATAAGTCTGAAAGACCCACCAAGAGAGCCAGGACCACCTCTGAATGCATCACCTTTGTGAACGATGACATGCGAGGGATTCAATCCCCTCACAATGACGCCATTATCATATGGGCTAAAATTGACAATATTAAAGTACAAAAGATCATGCGGGATATCAGAAGCTCAGTAAATGTTATGTATAAAAAATGTTTTAAGCAAATAGAATTGAACAAAAGTGATGTGAAGTCTTCGCCTGAGGCTCTTTTCAGCTTTACAGGAGATGAAATCTTTCTAGTGGGACAGGTCAGGCTCCTTATCACATTGGGGGACAAAAATTGCCAAGCCACCATCTTGGCTGACTTCCTGATCATGGACTGCCCCTCGGCGTATAATATAGTGCTAGGGCAACTAACAATGAATGACCTAGACATGATCATGTCGACCAAAACATTGGCAGTGCATTTCTCTACCCTTAATAGAGTCAGATACATGCAAGGTGAACAATACACAACTCGGCGATGTCATAAGGATGCTGTCAAGATAGGGGAAAGAGAGACAAGAGTTAACATAGTATCTAGTAGGGAAACTAGACCCATAGAAGAGCTTAAGGAGGTATAGGTCAACGAGGCATACAGTGAAAGATGCCTTAAGCTAGGGAAGAACTTACCTCCCGACATGAAGGCCTAACTGGTTGATTTCCTTAAGGAAAATCTGGATGTTTTCATTTGGAATCATAAAGATATGATAGGGATCGACCCTAAGATTATGTCATACAAACTCAGCATTAATCCTCACCAAAAACCAGTTCATCAAAAAAGGAGGCCGATGACTGCTGAGCATTTCAATGCTCTGAAGGAAGAAGTGGATAGACTATTGGCCAATAAGTTTATATGAGAGGCTCACTACCTGACCTGGGTAGCTAATCCCATTTTAGTGAAGAAGAAGAATGAAAAATGGAGAACGGGCATTGACTTCACTAACCTGAATAAAGCCTATCCAAAGGATAGCTTCCCTTTACCAAGAATTAACCAGCTTGTTGATACAATAGGTGCCACCAGCTCCTCAACTTCCTGGACGCTTACTCAGGGTATAATCAAATACCCATGGAGCCCCAGGATGAAGAGTATACCTCATTCATTACAGATCGCGGATTATATTGCTATAAGGTGATGCCCTTTAGGCTGAAGAATGTAAAAGTAACTTAACAGCGACTAGTCAATATGATGTTCAAAGAACAAATTGGGAAGACCACGGAGGTCTACGTGGACGATGGACTCATAAAGTCCAGACAAGTCGTGGATCATGTGAGGGACTTGTATGAAATATTTTAAATTGTAAGGAAATATCAAATGAAACCAAACTCGCTCAAGTGTGCATTTGAAGTAGCCTCAGGAAAGTTTATTAGGTTTATGATTAATAGCAAAGGAATTGATGCAAACCTAGAGAAGATCAAAGCACTTATTGACATGAGGTCCCAGGCTGGCATTAAGGATATGCAAAGTTTAACTGGTCAGATTGTGGCACTTGGCATATTTGTTTCCAAAGCAATAAACAGATGTGTGCCATTTTTCATTATTCTGAGGAAGGCCAAATGATTTGAATGGATAAAAGAGTGTGAGGCTACCTTCTAGCAATTGAAAGAATATATGGGCCGAGCTCCATTGCTATCTAAGCCGCAGGAAGGCAAGAAGCTCATTCTCTACTTAGGTGTGTCCCAGCATACTATTAGTGTGGCTTCTGTTTGGGAAGAAAATGGAGCCCAACTCCCAGTCTATTACGTAAGTAAAAAGCTGTTGAACACGGAAGAAAAATATACGCTATAGAAAACCTCGCTTATTATCTTGTGGTTGCTTCTAGGAAGCTGTAGCCTTATTTTCATATGCATACCATCGAGATACTCACCCAATTTCCACTAAGGCAAACCCTATAAAAGCCAAACACCTCAGGTTGCTTGTTTAAGTGGGCCATCGAGCTAGCCTAATTTGACATCCAATATAAACCAAGGTCAACAATCAAGGGACAAGCTTTAGCAAATTTCATTGTTGAATTTATCATACCAATGGAAGAGGAAGTGGAAACTTCGACAAGCCCATGGTGGTAGCTTTATGTAGATAGATCCTTATGCGATCAAAAAGTGGGAGCAGGAATACTGTTAATTAGCCCTGAGGGATATAAAATCCTCTGTGTACTACAATTTGAATTATGAGCTACTAACAACAAAGCAGAATATGAAGTGTTGCTCGCGAGACTTCGCTTAGTAAGAAAAGTGCTAGTTGAAAGCTTAAAGATATTTAGCGATTCTCAGCTCGTTGTTTATGACATAAAAGGTGAGTATCAAGCAAAAGGTTCGAAGATGACAATCCACATCCAGAAGGTTCATGAATTACTCATTAATTTTCAGAGGTACAAGATTAATCAGATCCCACAAGCTTAAAACGCACATACAGATGTGCTAGCTCATATGGCCTCAACAAAAGATATGAATTTCATAAGTGCGATCCCAACAAAAACTCTCCTATCATCGAGCATCAAATAGAAAGATGTCGTAATGACAACTATTGAGGTTCAAAGCTCATGGATGAGTCCAATCTTAAAGTACTTATGAGACGACAAGCTCCCAAAAGACAAGTTAGAAGCACGCCATACATAAGCTCAAGTTGCTAGATATTGTATTATCGATGACACACTTTATAGAAGGGGTGTCAACTTCACTCCTTAGATGCATCGATGGCCCCAATTGTGATTCCATCCTAGGGAAAATTCATGCCGAACTCTATGGAAACCATACTGGAGGGCAATCTTTGGCTTAAAAAGCACTCCAGTAGGGTTTCTTCTGGCCAACTATGAAAAAGAATGCGATTAACCTTGTTAGACGATGTGACAAATGTTAGAGGTTTACTAAAATTCCTCAAGTTCCTCTAGCCTGCCTTCAATAGATGGTCAGTCCTTGGCCTTTTGCAATATAAGGCATTAACTTGATCGGTCCTTTCCCTACAGGACGTGGGAGCTGCAAGCATGCAGTGATAATTGTTGATTACTTTACCAAATGGGCGAAAGCAAAAGAATTAGCTAAAATTTCTTCCTCCAAGATTGAAAATTTTGTTTGGAACAATATCATCCATCAGTTTAGAGTCCCCCAGCAAATTGTAATTAATAATATGACTCAATTCACTAGCGAGTAGTTCGTCGAGTTTTGCAACAACCTTAGGATTGTGAAGAGTTTTTTGATATTAAACCATCCTTAGGCCAACAGACAAGTTGAAGTAGTAAACAAGATCATCAAACAGATCTTAAAGATGAAACTGGAGGCCAAAAATGGAGCATGGGTAGACAGGCTGCCAAAAGTATTCTGGGCCTATAGGACTACAGCTCACAGCACTACTGGAAAGACTCCTTTCTCAATGGTCTATGAGTCTGAGGTTATGATACTGGCAGAGTTCGAAGTAACCTTACACCAAAAGGCAACCTTCAATTCAGAGGATAATAACGAACTACTCACCACAAACCTCGACCTCGTTAAAGAAGCAAGAGATATGCCCTGTCTTAGGATCGCAGATTATCAACAGTGGGTTGCGAGGCATTATAATAAAAAGGTCCGAGCTTGTAGTTACAAAGCAGGTGACCTCGTGCTGTACTTCATCTCACCAAGAGCTCGCAAACTTAGAGAAGGAACACTAGGTCCAAATTAGGAAGGCCTATATGTAATAAAAGAGAATTTGGGTAACTGAACGTACCACCTGAAAAGTGTAGATGGGGCTGAATTCCCTCGAGCATAGAATGTCGTGCATCTCTGACCATAGTATCAATAAGGGCGAGCTTGGCTTTACAATTCTGTACCATTCTTTAAATTTCAAATAAAGAGGTCCAAAAAATTCTCTATCGATTCTGTGTTTAAGAATTCTCCAATGTATTCCCTGTTTGACGTGAACCAATTTCAGAGTTAACCCTACTTATGCCCAATAAAAAAGCTATTTTCTAAGATGGCTACCTAGCCAACTGTCCCAGGAAGCTAAGGAGCTTTATAATCCACTTTGACAACGTGATCTACTTAGAACTATTCAGCTCGCAAATGAGCATTTAGGTCGATAGCTCTGTTCATCATCTTAAAAAGTTAAAAAAGCCACCAACTGATTTAACATCCTAGCACAAAGTCACGATTTACTAGTAGAACATTTGAATATGCAACTTAACAAAGAATCCGAAAGGAGAAGCAGAGCAAATGGAAGAATTAAAGAAACTTGCATTAGAGTAAATAATTCACGCAAAGATTAACAGAAATATCTTAATTGCATACGACTAACGTCCTAAAAGTTTAGAAATATAAGGTATAAGGCAAAACACGGAGACATAATCTATGAAGAAATTGGAGGCCTGGATGGGTCCTGATGAGATGAGGAGTCAACAATGGGTGCAAGCGAATTCTTTGTCATCTACTCCTTAGGTCCTGTTGTGGCTTTTTCTTGCACTAACAAGCTACTTATGACCTGGTTATTGTCTAAACAGGAAGATCACCAATGGTTTCTATGCCCTGGGCCAAAGTTGCCTTCGCGTCCCTTATGAAGCCTTGAATAATCACCTTAATCTCTCCACTGAAGAATGAAAAGTCCATATCTGGATGCTTCTGCCACAAAGTATACATGAAGCTATTGATAGTGTTAGAAATTGTAGCCTCTTCGGCTTGAGCAATCATGGTAGATGCTTCCCCTTTGACCTAAGCAGTTTTCTCCTCAACCCGGGCAATCCTCTTTGCAGCTTGCTTGACCTCCTCCTCAGCTCGTGCCGCCCTATCCTTGGTATGAGCTGTCCTCTCCCTAACAGGCCTAGCCCTCTTTTCAAGGACCTCAGCTGCCCTCACCAACACTACTAGCTCCTTTTTCCTCTACCTCAGCATATTAGTTACCTTGCAAAGTCTCGAGGTTAAGTTGGTTGCCTCATGAGCTAAGGCTTCCTTGACTCTTCTCCTGTAGCGTCAGTAGTTTGCAGCTGGGTCTCAATGTGCTCTAATTCTCCTTTTGGATTCCTTGTTAAATCAAATATTCAAATGTTTTGCTAGTAAATCATGACTTTGTGCTGGGATGCTAAATCAGTTAGAGGTCTTTTTAACTTTTTTAAAATGATAAACCAAGTTGTCGATCTAAATAATCGATTTGCAAGTTGAATAGTTCTAAGTGGATCACATCGCCAACGTGGATTGTAGTAGATAAAATATGAGCCTCTTAGCTTCCCGAGATAGTTGGTTAGGTCATCATTTTAGAATATAGCTTTTTTATTGAGCATAAGTAGGGTTAACTCTGAGACCGATTTGTGTCAAATAAGGAATACATTAGAGAACTCTTAAACACATAATCGAAAAGGAATTTTTAGACCTCTTTATTTGAAATTTAAAGAATGGTACAAAATTATAAAGCCAAGCTCGCCCTTATTGATAGTATGGTCAGAGATGCACGACATTCTATGCTCAAGGGAATTTAGCCCCATCTACACTTGTCAGGTGGTACAATCCGTTACTCGAACTCTCCTTTATTACGTACGGGCAAATTTGGACCTAGTGTTCCTTAGTTATGTTTGTGAGCTCCTGGTAAGGTAAGGTGTAGCACAGGGTCACCTGCTTTGTAACTCCAAGCTTAGACTTTTCTATTATAATGCCTCACAACCCATTGTTGATAAGCTGCGATCCTAAGACAGGCCATATCTCTTGCTTCTTCAACAAGGTCGAGGATTACGGTGAGCAATTGGTCATTATCCTTTGAATTGAAAGTTACCCTTTGATGTGAAGTTACTTTGAAATCTGCCGATATCATAGCTTCGGACCCATAGACCATTAAGAAAGGAGTCTTTCTAATAGTGCTGCGAGCTGTAGTTTTATAGGCCTAGAGTACTTTTGGCAGCTCATCTACCCATGCTCCTTTTCTAGCCTCCAGTTTCATCTTCAAGATCTGTTTGATGATCATGTTTACCACTTCAACTTGTCCATTAGCCTAAGGATGGTTTACTACCAAAAAACTCTTCATAATCCCAAGGTTGTTACAAAACTCAACGAACTGCTCGTTAGTGAATTGAGTCCCATTATTGGTTACAATTTGCTGGGGGACTAGGAACTGACAGATGATATTGTTCCAAGCAAAATTTTCAATCTTGGAGGAAGAAATTTTAGCTAATTCTTTTGCTTTTTCCCACTTGTTGAACTAATCGATAGCTATCACTCTGTGCTTGTAGCTCTTACGACCTGTAGGGAGAAGCCCAATCAAGTCAATGCCCCATATTGCAAAGGGCCAAGGGCTGACCATCTGTTGAAAGTAGGCTATAAGAGCTCAGGAAATTTTAGCAAACCTCTAACATTTGTCACATCATCTAATAAGGTTGATTGCATCCTTTTTCATAGTTGGTAAAAAGAAACCTTATCAGAGTACTTTTTTAGCTAGAGATAGCCCCCTAGCATGGTTTCCACCAAGTTTGGTGTGAATTTCCCCTAAAATGAAATCACAATTGGGGCCATCAATGCATTTGAGGAGTGAAGCCAAAAAGCCCTTTTATAAAATGTGTCATCGATAATAAAGTATCTAGCAACTTGAGCTCGTGTACGACATGCCTCTAATTTTTCCTCTGGGAGCTCGTCATCTTATAAGTACTTTAAGATTGGATTCATCCACGAGCTTTGAATCTTAACAATTGTCATTATGATGTCTTTCTGTTTGATGCTCACTGATAGAAGAGTTTTCATCGAGATTGCACATGAGAAATCTGCATCTTGTGTTGAAGCCAAGTGAGCTAGTGCATCCGCATGTGTGTTCTGAGCTCGTGAGATCTGATTAATCTTGTACCTTCAAAAATTGTTGAGTAACTCTTAAACCTTCTGGAGGTAGATTGTCATCTTCAACTCCTTTACTTAATACTCACCCTTTATATGACAAATGACAAGTTAAGAGTTGCTAAATATCCTTAAGCTTTTAGCTTGTACTTCCCTTGTGAACAGCGCTTCATATTCTACTTCGTTATTAGTAGCTCGAAATCCAAATTATAGCACGTAGAGGATTTTATGTCCTTCCGGGCTGATTAGCAGTATTCTTGCTCCCGCTTTTTGCATGCATGAGGATCTGTCTATATAAAGCTCCAACCATGGGCCTTCTAAAGTCTCCACTTCCTTTTCCATTGGTCCGGTAAATTCGACAATAAAATCTGCTAAAGCTTGTCCCTTGATTACTGACCTTGATTTATACTAGATGTCAAATTAAGCCAGCTTGATGGCCCACTTAAGTAAGTGACCTAAGGTGTCTGGCTTTTGTAAAGTTTGCCATAATGGGTATTGGGTGAGCACCTTGATGGTATATTCCTAAAAATAAGGCCACAGCTTCCTAGAAGCAATCACAAGACAATAAGTGAACTTCTTTGTAGGCGTATATTTTTCTTTTGCATTCAATAGCCTTTTACTTACGTAATAGACTGGGAGTTAGGCTTCGTTTTCTTCTCAAACAAAAGCTGTACTAATAGCATGCTGGGATATACCTAAGTAGAAATGAGCTTCTTACCTTCCTGTGGCTTAGATAGCAATGGAGCTCGGCCCATATATTCTTTGAATTACTGGAAGGTAGTTTTGCACTCTTCAGTCCATTCAAACTATTTAGCCTCCCTTATAACATAAAAAAATTGCACATATCTGTCTGTTGCTTTCGAAATAAATCTACCAAGTACCGCGACCTGACTAGTTAAACTATACGCATCCTTGATCCCAGTCGGAAACCTTATGTCAATAAGTGCTTTGATCTTCTCTGGGTTTGCTTCAATTCCTTTGCTATTAACCATAAACCTGAGAAACTTTCTTAAGGCCACTCCAAACATAAACTTGAGCGAATTCAGTTTCATCTGATATTTCCTCAAATTTTGAAATATTTCATCCAGGTCCCTCACATGATCCATGACTTGTCTGGACTTTATGAGCATGTCATCCACGTAGATTTCCATGGTTTTCTCGATTTGTTCTTTGAACATCATATTAACCAGCTGCTAGTAAGTTGCTCCTGCATTCTTCAGGGCAAAGGGCATCACCTTATAGCAATATAGTCTGTGATCTATAATGAACAAGGTATGCTCCTCGTCCTGGGGCTCTATGGGTATTTGATTGTATCTCGAGTAAGCATCCATGAAGCTGAGAAGCTGGTGGCCAGCTATTGCATCAACGAGCTAGTCAATTTTGGGCAAAAGGAAGTTATCCTTTAGACAGGCTTTGTTGAGGTTGGTGAAGTCAATGCACGTTTTCCATTTTTTGTTCTTCTTCTTCATCAAAATGGGATTAGCTACCCAGGTCAGGTAGTGAACCTCTTGGATAAACTTATTAGCCAATAGTTTATCTACTTCTTCCTTTAGATAGTTGAAACTCTCAGCAGTCATTATCCTTCTCTTTTAACGGACTAGTTTGTGGTGAGGATCAATGTTGAGTTTATATGACATAATCTTGGGGTCAATCCCCACCATATCTTCATGATTCCAAGCAAAAATATCTAGATTTGCCTTGAAGAAATCAGCCAGCTAGGCCTTCATATCGAGAGGCAAGTTCTTGCCTAGCTTGAGATATATTTCACTATTTGCCTCGCTAACCTGTACCTTTTTGAGCTCTTCTATGGGCCCAGTTTCCCTGTCTACATTGAGGTCACATGGATCGAGGTCATAGCTGACCCCCGCTATACACGATGCTCAGGGTTCTTTGCTAGACATCACGTTAACCCTTTTCTCTCTTTCCCCTATCTTGACAACATCCTTATAACATCGCTGGGCTATGTATTGTTCACCTCGCATGCATCCAACTCCATTGGGGCTAGGGAACTGCACCGTCAATGTTCTGGTCAACATGATCATGTCTAGGTCATTCATTACTGGTCACCCCAACATTATATTATACGCCAAGGGATAGTCCATAATTAGGAAGTTAGTGATAACATAATATTTAATACATCTATTTGTCCTCATACATAGCATTTTAAGGGCCAAAATGATTTACTTCCAGCTGTGTTGGTGTGTATTTGTGATTTGGTGCCAATTGGATTCATTTTACAAA
>JANHAO010020328.1:0-12889 GCA_026873985.1 Saraca asoca | reverse complement strand
GGACATTTTAAGAATAACAAATTATTGTAGGGACAATTATCATATTTATTTATATTATGCAGATATAACAAAAAATATAATAATTGAATTGCCATTAAAACGTAATATGTATGCAAACAAACAATCATTATATGATTGGCTTCTAGGTCATACACCAACATGTTCTTGAGTGAATTAACTTGAGAATTAAAATGAATATTATAACTCTTTAAGCAAGCAAATTAATACAAATAAAAATTAATAAATATAGAAGTTTAGCCATGAAAAAAATTGAAGCCTCCGAACAATTAGTGTGACATGGACCTCTATAGAAAACAGCAATAACAGTGAACGGCAGTGGATAACTAAATAGTTACTACAGCAGAGGAGGAATCAGTATAATGTCACAACTGTTTGAAAAATGGTATCTTCTGCCTACTTATATGTGATTGTTTTGTTTGTAAGCATCATTGCATAATTGCGGGCCAATTCGAAATGTCCTCATGTCCAGCGCGTCAGTATTCTTTGGTCTACATCACCCACCCTTTCTTTTTCAAAGGAGACTCATCTTATTTCCACATTATAACTCTTGGGTCTGAACCAGCATGGGTGATTAATTTTGATAAATTATGATATGACAATAATAATATACTGATGAAAGTAGAGAAAAATGAGATTTAGGTAAAACTTTCAAACATTTATTGATTTCTATGATTTATAATCAATTAATAATTCAAATTTATAGTAAACAATTTTTATAATATAATAACTAATATAAAATTCAATAATTAGAATATAACTAAAACCTAACCACTGATATTAATTATTTTAATATATTATTCTTAACAATAATTTCAAGTTACAACTACGATTCAATAAAATTACGAACAAATTAAAAAAAAAATGCTATTGATGTATAGTAAAATTATAGTTGTGAATTACAGTTATTTTTTGTCCGTATTTAAAACCATGTCCTTGACAAGGGTCAATAGAATTATGATCCTTTAATCCGTATATGTTCTGGGTCAAAGTTTGCCAGCTTTGTTAATTATGATATATTTCAAATTTTTTCACGATGGGATGTGAACAAACAATAGTGGGGAGCCATGGAATGTGAAGAAAAATGTTGTGAACCCTAGCTAATATAAATTTGATAGGATCAAATTTGTAAATGCATCTGTGTTTATTTCTTTCAACTACTTATCATGAGCAATTCCTACTTAACTACTTTAGTATTTTAGTAAACACTTACATCCACTCAGCTTATGTGGATATAAATATGACACTGCACCACATCATTGGTTTTCTTGTATTTTCTTTTGAGGGTAATGTTATTTACATTTTTCTATATTTATTTTACCTTCTTTTTTATATTAGAAAAATTAAGTTGATTCAATCATTTATTTTTGTAAATAATTTTTTTTCTTAATATGAAAAAGAGAACAAGGGAAAAGTAAATAAAGAAAAATGCAAATAGCAACACTCTTCTTATAATGGGTCAGGGAAAAATGATAAAGCCAAAACTGGTGTGGACATAAATATGACACTAGAGAACAATAGTTTTCTATTGTTCTACCGAAGCGTGAAGCGTGAAGCGTGTTTTCTATTTGTTTTTTATGAAAAAGTCGCGTAGATGGACAAGGTGTTAGTTAAGAAGCAAACTCACGTATTGAATAGTTTTAGGCTTTCAAACTTATCTATATTCTACTATAAAATTCTCTCACTTGTCAAGGGAACTTAATAATATCTCAAACTATACTGAATTTATTTTTCCATCCAAAAGAAAAAGGGAGCCGCTTAGACCAAAGAAAAAATAAAAGAAGAATAGATGATTATGAAAATAAATAAATCAACTAATTTTTAAGGTAATTTTTCGATTTTCCAAGTTAACACAATTATCTATGCAAATAAAACTTGACAATTAGTTATTTAAGAAGATAAACTAAATATTGATTTTACTTTTTACGTAAATTAGATAGAAAATAAGAAGATAATATTTTCATATAAAAAAGATATACAATAACAAGACAATACTTAAAGAAATATGGTTTGTATTAAATAACACCTAGAAACCCTTTTTTTTTTTGGTTAAAATGAAAATTAAATAAATTAAAATGAATTTGTCTTAAATTTTTATCCTCGATATATGTAATTATATATGTATATTTTATATAAATTGATATAACATCTGATGATACCATATGTATCACACAGGTCACCAACTAATACAATTTTTTTTCTCATGTTAGTTTGCATTTTTTGAGGCCAGTATTTAGTCATAATAAATGTGTTATAGATAAGAAAAAAGAAACTTACATTTTTTTATAAAAATAAACCAATTATTTTTTCTTAACATTGGCAGAATTAATCCATTATTTTCAATGTCAAGGATGTCACAAAGCCAAAGTTCAATATATTATTGATAATTAAGTGAAGAAATTCCTTGAAATGCTGGAAACATGAAATCAATTATTAATATAATTCAAGCACTTGATGTATGGAAATTAGAAAACTATAGATTTGTTTTTATAAAATAAAATAACAAGCTCCTAACAGCCTGAAAAGTGTGCTACTTTTGCCAAAATAGCACTATTACAATCAGACCATCTATGATTTTATGATGCATACATACAATGCAACAAGAATGTTATAGTGAATGATGGAAAGATTAACTATGCTGGTTGCAATGGCACACCAGCTTTGTTTGCTGTAAGGTTTGGACTTAAATTTATCCTAAAATTACAAATCTTCTCCTTTCTATTTTTTTAGGTTTTATGTAAATTTCTCTATGCATTTTTATTGAAATTCTAGATAATTAATGAAAAACAATTCTTATATTATTCTACCGCAGATATAGACTATAGATCTTAGTAACATACAACAGAAACTTAGTCTCCTTTGTCATTTTTGACAACAAAGCAATCAAGATAATGAAAAAAATGGCTTCTGAAATGAAAGAAAGTCTTCATCAAGTTTGTATGAAAACAAAATTTAACATAACATTGCTACTATGTATTGGAAATAATTACCTAACATGAAAAAACAAATCTCTCTCTCAAGATGCTGATTGCATATTCTTTCCCAAGAAATTTAAGAGAACACTATTGGATAAGAGTTTCATGTTCTATGTGGATGTGAACAAGAAAAATATAACCAAAATATCCAGAACCTGGAGGATTATGAGCATAACAGATGATTTAGACATTATTGGTATGTGATTCAAGACAACATACAAAAAATGAAGTTGTTCATGAAGACATAAAAAGTGTTGACAAACAAATATGCAAAGAAAAGTTCATTAAAAGGGTATGCAATAATTTTTACATCATGTAATATGAATTATTAGACATCAATTAAAGTTATTCATTTCAATTTAATTATACCTTTATGAGAATACTAGAAATGCATTCCAGCATGAAAGTGGAAAATGTACTTACTTGGTGAATAAAAATATTATGATAATGTGGCCAACTTTTTTCAGTTAATGTCCTGAATGCATAATGTGTGAAAAAAAAAAAGAATACTTAATGAGACATACAAGGACTTACCTACATCAATTCCTATCCATTTAGTATGTAAATGATTCTAAAAAAACAATTAAAAGATATTCTCATCATCATTACATTACTGCATATTTATTGCATTAAAAACCAACATCCAAATAGAATATGTTTTCAAAAAAGAAATTTGGTAAATTTTCAATATCTAAAAAAAAAAAGTAAAAAAATTATGTAATATAGGTTTATAGTAAAAAAATATTTAAATGTAATCGATGCTAATAGAATGAAAATGACTTTGGCATTTTTTGAAAATAATTTCACTTTCTTAACAATAGAAGAAAATGTACCTCTTCTGAAATGAAAAATTTAAATCGAAAGCATACACATTTAACTATTATTAAATAAAATCTAACATTAAATTAACAGGAAATAATATATAATATGCTTGCCACGTGCGATGTATGGGTTTACTAATTAACAAATAGATAAAATAAATTTAAGTTAAAAAACAAGTGAGTAAATTTTTTTAATATTTTTATTAAAGAATTACTTGTTTTGAACTAAATTATTATCTCTTTTATCTGACTCACTTATGTGTATCCAACACATATTTTAGTTAATCTCAGATTATTTGACATCGATGGTTGAACTAAAACAATTACGAACTCTAAAATTTCACAAATCAGAGACATTTCTTTTTAAAATTTTCCAATAATAAAAATTAATGAAAAATACTTTGACCTCTTTTGAAATTTAATAAAATTACTTGAATCTTCTCTCTATTTTGAAAATTTACACAAATCATTCTTAAAATATAAAATAAAGCTATACTGAAATCAAAATTTAAATCTTTTTTGTCAATAAAATGATGAAGAATAATAGTAGATTCAAACAAAACAATATAAAATATTTTAAGTATTTTATGATAAAAATAGACATTAATTAAGCTCAAATTGCTAAAAATGCATTACACTTATATTAAAATTTGAATTTTTTATCAGTTATATTTTAGCCATTTAAACTTAATCAAAGCATATTTTTGATAAAAAAAATATTTAGAATATTTTATATTGATAAATTTAAATTGTATAGTCATCTTTTCTCATAGTTTTTCAATAAAAAAAATAAAATTTGGGTTAAAGTGAAATTTTTTTTTTAATATTTTAAAGGAGGTTTGAGTTATTTTTGAAATTAGAGGAGAAGTTCATGTAATTTCATTAAACTTCCGTGAAGGTGAAAATATTTCCCTCTAAAGATTATCACTTCGATAAGCCTTAGGCTTGATTAACAAAGATAAAAGTACAAAAAATTACGTCTAATAGCGATGGTTTTTTAGACGTAGTTTGAATTAACTGCCGCAAAATGTTGGTTGAACGTCGGTTTATTTAAATGCCTTTATTTTATTTTTTTTAATTTCCAGCTTATTCTGGAACCAGTTTTTAGGACAAGTGCTCCAAATGTGGACCTTAACGGTACTTTTCTTTCATCCGCCGCCATTTGTTACTTGAATAATCCACCTGATTTCTCTGGCTTTCTTTTACACTCTAGGTTTTGTTGTTCGCGCTCAGCTACTGTGTCTCCCACATTAAGGTGCATTCCAATCAAGTTGCTTCCTCCTCTTTCGTGCTTCTTTCACCTCGATTTTGGCTTGCTTCCGGTCAGTCTTTACTCTTTTGTAATTGAATAAATTATTGAAAAACTCTTTCTGAAAAACCTAGAGGAATTTGTCAATTTATTTATGATTTTGCTTAAATTAATTTTCTATTTAAATCATTGTGATTTTACATTGTTTGCTTGTAGATTGATTGGGAGTTTGTTTTTGTCAATTTGATTATGATTTGGGTTATAATGTTTGGGTTTTAACCAATCATGCCTCTTAATTTTTGCAGTAGTAAAGAGACTTGCATTTTGGATTTTAATCGGTCATAGCTCTTGGTTTCAGTTTAATAGAAATAATGAGCGAGAGAAAAAGAGGAAAAGAGCTGCAACAGCTTGCTGAATTTTCATTCTATTTGCTTTCAGTTGGATATTTTTCTTCCCTATTCTTCATTTCATTTTTCAAATGCATGTATAAGTCACTTTTTTTTTTCTTAGAAGTTGAGGAGACAGAGTATATGAATTTATTTTTCTGGTTTTTCTTATATGCATATCTTTCTTTGATTGGTAGTTTGAATTGCAAAATTCAAGCTTAATATTTATTTACTTGCATATATAATAAGAAGCCAATTGCCCCCTCTTATTGTAAGTCACACATTCAATCATTTTTTATTACAAGCATGCATCAATCAATATCTGTAAGATGTGATGTATAGTGCAGATACTTGAATGGTGAGTTTAAATTTTAATATGTATGTGTACAACATAGCATCTAACAGATATTTGTAGCTTTTACTAATAATGTTGATAATCAAATTGGATACAACATGATAACCCAACGATGCACTTATCATGATAGCCTAAGAAAAAAAGATATACATATATAATGTTAACTACGATAGATATACATAGATGCACTTATCATTTTGTTGGCTCATGTATGCTATTTTCTTCTTTGTTATGACTATATAATTTTCTCTATAAAATCAAGATATGGTTTGATTTGTTTCAAAGTTTGTTGCTTGGAACGAAAACTTCATTTCGAGAGTTTTGGGGACTTTGTGGTTGTATTATATTAAAACTCATCATAAGAATCCTTCAACTTGGATAGCGCTGAACACTAAGTTTCCCTAAATTCAACCTCCTTCAGTCCAAGATAAATTCATTATTTCACTAATTTCTGAAACAAGGAAGGTTTAATCAAGTTCAAAAAAAAAAAAAAAAGTGATACCTTCAATGTGGATTACATGTGGAAGGTTCTTTTTATTGAGTTTTAGAGACCTAAATTTTACAAGCCCTTCTACACAATTAGACAAGCCAAGCGGTAGCTAGCAGAATAGAGAAGGAAAAATAGTAGAAGACTAGCAGTAATAACAATATATAATTAACTAGATACACTTTTTATTAAATTGGCATGGAATCTTTAATTAGGACCCCAACAGCTCAAGTGCATCACAGTTCAGAAGGACATTTCTGCCTTTTTGAATTTACCAGTACCGGCATCAATATTGCTACTCTTAGTAGCATTATCAATCATTTTTCCATAAGCATCATCTGCGGGACTTCTCATTTGGTCAAAGGCGGAAGATGAGAAAGTAGTTTTGCTAAACATAGAGTTTATGTTTCTTTAGATTTTGTTTAGGATTTACTAATTCATCTAGGGATTTATTGATGCACTGCTTACTATACCTTTTAAGTTTCAAGCAAATTATTTCACTTATTTCCTTTTCATAGGCTCACCGTCTTGGATGGAACACCTAGAAGTTTAAATTGAAGATCCCAAGATGGATGATGGTCCTCATCTTCCAATGCTAGGAAAGGGAATCCTAGAAGTGGATTGTACTGCAATATGATAAGTAACTACAATATATCATTTTCTTTTATGTTTGAGTTTATATTGTACTAATATTTTATACTTGTCTTATCAAATAATGAGGGTGTGGTTAATATTAAGAAGCTAAAGGTTGAATAAGTTTGGACCTTAGAAGACGAAATGGTTGAAATTCAAGCAAACAATCAAGGTCGTTCCATACAACAAGAAGGGGAACCTTTTTCAAGAGCAATGGGCCATTTTCCTAAGATCAAATTTCTGATAGATTATGAGAACTAGCTGGTCATTCTAAACTTGGTTAAAGATGACATGATAGCTAGAATGGTGATGACATGTAATAGTACTACTCAAATATTTATAATTTATGTTTTATTCTATTGCTAATGTTTTTGTTTTTGTTTTTGTTATGACCATATTTTCACTTTCTAAATGATGAAATGGGCATTTGGTTTGCTAAGCAAGTCATTGGGACACGGTGGAGAAATTACAGATTGGTTTTGCACAACAAGCATTATAACCCTAACTTGACAAAGTAAAATGTTGATCAAAATTGCCCAAAGGGTATCATTAGAGTGCGATAGAAAGGTTATGTTCTCATCTATGAAAAAAAAAAGGTAATTAATCAATTTTTTTAATATAATTACGCTTATATGAATGGCTATATGAATGCCTAATTTTATTTATGCAGAAAATGAGCAAGCAAAATGCACTGAATAGAAACAAGCAGAATATTATGCATACTATGACATATCAGACATTTGCTTGCAAAAGGGATGACATGGTAGTATAAAATGTATCTTTTAATAAATCAAATTTTGTTCATTTGGATTCATTTAAATTAATCATTTTTTTTTTTGAAATGATAGGAAAAGGATAATGGGCATCTAGTTGGTCGAGTAGAGTTGTGGGATGCTGTACATCGAAAGAATGATGGGTCATATGCAAATGATGAAGCAAGAATGATAGGAGTGGGGATTCAATTAAAACTTTTATTGTCTTTGTCATGTTACTTATTTCGCATTTTAATACATTTGGCATTTATGTAAGAGAACTAAATGTAGTTTGAGCTAAGAAGATCATTCACAACATTTAATGTTATCTCCAAAAGATGCTTTTGGAAAAGTGTTTGGTAAGGAGCATTCAAGCCATGTGTGTGTTCTAGTGTCATGGACTGGTAGCTCTCTAACTAAAACTGTGCGGCATATGTTGCTACCTTGGCCAACATGCTAGCCTTCTAACAACTTGAACCACACTTAGATAGATAATTAGGGCATTTTGGAGTGTAAAGGCAATATGAGCAAGTAAACTAGAGCAACTGAATAACTGAGCCTCAAGAACACCCTACTTCAGTACCCTTTAAGGTACAATGGGCAAAAATGAAGGGACAATCAAATAGGAAAAGGGACAACTCCATTTATTGATATATGCCTTATTACATAGATTAGGATGTGTAGGGGAGGCATCAAGCTAACACACTCCTTTAGATGCCTAAACTAAATGCCAATAAGCCTCAAATGAAAACTTGACAAACTGCCAACACTTCCTTCTCTAAAGAGCATTCTGAGCCAAAGGCTAAATGACAGCAGTAGATATATTTTTTGTGAGTTAATATAAGACCTTTTCTCATAGCTCTAAGTTAAGATTTTACACCATTTTATATGGACACAAAGGTAAAAAAATGCAAGAATGTGACCATGTACTTTTAGACTCATATTGGACAAGTGAAGATTGCCAAAATTATAGAAATACCCCCAAAATGGAGAAAAATTGGAAAAATAGTATACAAGTTGAATTGCTCCCAAACTTGAGCCACAAGGCTTCCATATAATGCTTGATTTTTCCATAAAGTTTCATGTGAAATGAAGCGCATTGCCCCTCAAATCATTCATAAGGTCGACTTGTGACATTCTCCCCCACATAAGAAAGTGTCAATGCCGTCATTGATGTTTCAATTTAATGTAGCTCCTATGAAAGTCTTCAGTCTACTCCTCTTAAGCTATTCCTTTGAACTCTTTATGAGGGTCTTTAGCTGACTCCTCTGACTACTCCCTCAACCACTCCCAACTTGTCTCTTTGAGCTAACATTACTCAAGGACTTTTGAAAATATGGCACCTTCAACTTGACATAGCATCAAGACAATCTTCAATCTGTTGCTCATCAGCTCCTCCCTCGAATTCCTTTTAGCTTGTCTCTTTGAGCTAGGCCCATAAAAAATAATGCTGCCTCTATAGACTTTGATAAGCTTCCGCTGAATCTCGAAAGTTTTTTCTGCCTTCGCAAACTTTGGATAAGTTTCTTTTGAAACTCAAGAATTTTGCTGCCTTTGCAGACTTGAACAAATTTCCTCTGAAACTTGAGAGTTTTTGCTACCTTTGGAGACTTTGGATGAGCTTCTTCTGAAACTCAAGAACTTTGC
Organism: Saraca asoca; assembly: GCA_026873985.1. Classification (NCBI taxonomy): domain Eukaryota; kingdom Viridiplantae; phylum Streptophyta; class Magnoliopsida; order Fabales; family Fabaceae; genus Saraca; species Saraca asoca. The sequence continues at coordinate 3,566 of JANHAO010020328.1, read as the reverse complement.
TGCCTTCATACACTTTGGGGTGAGTTTCCTTTGAAACTCAAAATTTTATTACCTCTGCAACTTATACTTGCCTCATTACCTCTGCAACTCTTGATTTGATTTGCTACCTTTGTAGCTTGTGTGTACACTTAGTGTTTGGGACTTTACTACCAAAGTTGCCCCACATCTAATATCTTGTGCATTGATGTGAGACGCAATACTGATCCCTTGTTTCCAAGGTTGCTTGCATTGATTTCGATAATCCATCACACTTCACTACGCCCTTCGATCGAATCCTTTAACCTTTTCCGAGTTAATGCCTTTTGGCAACTTGGCCATCATAACCCTTTCAAAGTTGATGTTTCTCTAGCACCATGGTCCTCATGGCTTTTTCTAAGTTTGCTTTTTCTAGTGTCAGCATTTTAGAGTTGATATACTCTTGTATCGTGGCCCTCACAACCACTCTTGTGAAGATTGGTGCACTCTAGCACCTCTCATTGGACATCATCTAATGTTTAAGCTGCCAAAGGCTACTTCAACACATCTTCTGATAGCTCCTCTACTTTTTCTTGAAAAGGGGTTAAGCGTTGATAGTCTATCACTCTAGCTGAAGCACCACATGCTTATGCACTAGCAATTATGAGCTCCAAGGTCATTGCCATAAAGTTTGTGTCATGACTATAATGTGCTAGCTCCCTAGCATCTCAAATGATTTTTTTGGGTCACCTCGACTCAAAAGTAATCATGCCTTTCGACATAATCTTGAACTCTTCCCACTGGATTTTCTGCTTATTGCATTTCTCTGGATATTTCAGCCCTTTAACATGAATAAGATTAGTCAACTTAATACATTAGAAGAGATGTGTTATCCTACATGATGTGTTAATTGCTTGTTATGGTCACACTTTTTAGCACGATCGTGGCTTCACTTATTACGCTCCATTGATAGCTTATATGTCCCTCATGAATGTGGTCAAGCTTTCTACACAAGATCAGGGCTTCTCCTAAGGCTTTCTCTCACTAGATAAACCATCAACTCTTATATCCCTCTAGATATTTTAACCCTCTGGTTGTAGTGTGGCCACGCACTCTTGCACGACTAGGACTCCACCTTCTAGCTCCATTGATTATTAACTTATCCTTTTGGATGTGGCCAAACCCTTTATGAGACCAAGGCTTCTCTTAGGGCTCGTTATGCTAAATAGGTCATCAATTCACTCACTCTCTTGAGTGATTTTCATTCCCTCGAATGCTTATATAAATGAGTGCATAACCAATGTCCTTGCTGTATAGCAAGTCTACTAACTTCTGTACACTTATGCACCCAATGCACTAATAATGTTCCCTTATTTGCAACATTCTCGCACCTTTGCCCATAATCTACTCCAATCTCTTACTATCCTCTTGGTCAAGTCTTTGGCAACATCTCTTCATGCATTTGAGAAATGTTTGCTCATTTTACAACCTTTATAAGCTTGGACATGCTGAATCTAATCCAATTGTCTGCCTTGACATAATGAAAACTCACTCCCACCATCTGATTCTCAAGCTGATTCACCCTGCCTACCTTGTCTTCTTACTTACCCATTCTTCTTGCCTGCTCCTTTAAGTGCCTGGTGAGAACTTGGGCACGTAGCAAGACCAACGCTTGGTGTGAAGCCAAGTTCGTATGGCCACCTGATCTGCTCTCTAGCAACTGAGCTTTAATACCAACTGTCATAGGCCTTTAGCTTTCTAGTTGATACTATGCGATGCATGTTGTCACTCTTGGTTGATATGCCAGCTTTCTGACAACTCGAGCCACACTTAAATAGATAATTAGTGCATTGTGGAATATGCACAATGTGTCTAAAGGCAACATAAGTAAGTAAACCAGAGCAACCGAACAATTAAGACTCAAGAATCCCCCATATAAGTAACTTCTAAGGCGCAACGGGCATAAATGAAGGGATAGTTGAATAGGGAGAGGGACAATTGCATTTTTATTGATATACCTCATTATATAGATTAGAGTGTGTAGGGAAGGTTTCAAGTTAACACACTCTTTCATATCCCTAAACCAAGTGCTAATAAGCCCTAAACGAGCACCCAACAAGGCCTCGAGGTGCTGTCGACCGAGCACTCGATAAGCTACCGATAATTCTCCCCCAAAGAGCATTTTAAGGTAAAGGTTAAATGACAAGAATAGGCATACTTTTTGTGAGTTGATATAAGGCCTTTTCTCATTGCTCCAAATTGAGATTTTGTACCACTTTATATGGACATGAAGATAAAAATGCAAGGAACGTGACCATGTGCTTTTTGATTTGCGCTGGATAAGCAAACCTCACCAAAATTGCAAAAATACTCCCAAAATGGGGAAAAATCGAAACAAATAGTACACTAGTTAGATTACTCCCAAATTTGAGCTACAAGGCCTACATATAATGGTTGATTTTACCACAAATTTTTGTGTCAAACTAAGCACGTTTGCCTCCTCAAATTGTTCACATGACTGACTTGTGATATCTAGGCATGGATGTTTGCATGACACAAGTGTTTAGGACCAATTCTTGTGGAATTCACTCCACCAGTACCTCTGGAACTAATCCATCATCTCAAGAAAAGGTTGAAAGCTTGAAATGAGTGCTTTTGCAAACCAACGACAAGTTACAACAAACTGATGAGCAATTGGATGAAATAACATAATAAATGTGTGTCATCATAACTTACATTAAGGAGATGGGAGGGCTCATTCTATCTCATCATGGCAACAATGCAATTATGACTCTAGGTATATTTCTGATGTTATTTATTTTCTTGATGGTTTTATACGTTTGTGGCAAATGTTGATTATGTAATTGAATGAGAAAGAGCTCCCTTTAGTTTGTTGTCTTTCTAATCAGTTCTATCCAGTTGTTTTGATAGATAAATTTTCTTTGTCGGAACCAACTTAAGGAACAATTTGTTTGAATATCGTACCAGCCCTAAGCCTTGGCCTATTGTACAACATAATCATATCAAAAACCAAGAATGCATACAAAGAGAATCAACTAAAAAATATTTTCCATTTGTTCTTTTCCATTTTCCAATGCAGGTTAGCAATTTGTTTTTTTTTTGGCCTTAAATTAGTCAATCAAAAGTCGTTCCCCAGTCTATTATTTGCTTCTTTGGACCACAAGGACAATATCTTGCAGTAGCCATGTAATCAGTTATGCAGAATTCATGCATTTGTCGTTTTGCGATGAGAGGAGACCAAACAAAATTATTAGAGGAAGTGAGTGAGACATGTAGGTTATGATTTCTGTAGGCTACATGCCATTAAAAAGATTCTGGAAAATTGCATTGGATTATATTTAGATTAATTATGATTATTGTGAGCCCAATATTATTTAATTTCCGGTGAGATGTATACTTGTCACAGATTAGTTTCCAAATGTGGGTTTGTGAGCAACAATTTGGTAATATTGGTCCCCATGCAACAGAAGGAAACAATGATAGAAGAACAGTTCACTGCAACAATAAGTGTTAGCCTTAAAGAGTTTATTAACCCCAAAAGAGTTTTACATTAGTTTTGGATGTTGAAAAACAATTGAAAAGACAATGTT
>JANHAO010020327.1:0-12888 GCA_026873985.1 Saraca asoca | reverse complement strand
TTCAAGAAAATATGATATTGTCTTTTCAGTTGTTTTTCAACATCCAAAACTAATAAGTAGTGATGTAAAACTCGTTTTGGGGTTATCAATCTCTTTAAGGTTAACACTCCAAATCACAATCTATCGTCTGAAGTGTATGATTTACTAGTGTCTATCCTCGAAATCAATTGACTCAACAGGCACCACTTTCATCCAATGGTCACCAAGCTCTGACCCATAAAGTTAGAAAATAATAAAATAATGGAACAAGGTTGTTAGCTTCTGATAGTAAGGTTTCAACTCCCAATCCACAAAGTAAATCGAGAGTTAGGGGGCTTATGTTATAGGAGATTTCCCAAGCTAAGACAAAATAGAACTCGCCACAAACTAAATCAAAAACAATGACCTCAGAACACCAAGAGTCTAGACCAAGGTCATCTAGCGATAGCTACAGATTATCAAATGCGAGCAAGGTAAGGATCAAGACCCCAACTCACTGAAGTGCAAGCACTAAGAATGCTCTCTAAGAAACCCACAAGCTCGACAAGGTCCAACAACATGACCTCAGCTCGTTAAGGCAACGAGCCGAGGGTGTGTACAAAAAGTCCAGTCAGCCGCTGAAGATATGGGTCCCTTAATTGACAGATCATCATTTAGAATCGCCATATCAACCCCTTGGATATCCAACAATGATTCACTTAGCATTTATTATCTGACGTCAAGTATTAAATGCCCAAAGCGACGAATGTAATCATACTACTGTCTATAAAAATTACATTTGTAACATTTCTTATGTCTATAGATAGTTATAGGAAACTGCTGCATGGGGGGTAAGAGGATATATACAGATACTCTGTTAGCATAGAAAAGAAAGCCTTGTAAGAGTGTAATTGAGATCTTGTAGAAACCTCTCTGAATCATCATACTTTAGTTGATAATACAATCTCAACGTGGAAGTAGGGGCCTGAATAGGCTTTTGCCGAATCATGATAAATCTCTATGTTCATTGTCTCCTTCCCCTTCCTTTCTTCTTTCACTTTTCCTGGTTGCTATTTGCGCTCTCCGACTGGCAGTTTAGGGGCCTCAAGAACTGACTCCGTTGACCGAAGTCTTGGAATCCTAAAACCAGATTTCACCATCAATAACAATCAATACTAAAAATACATGTAAAAAAAAATCTAATTTACTATCTTAAATTTTAATTAAAAAATATTTGACTATAATTGGTCAAAATGGATTTATTTTCAGTGGTGAGCAAAAAAATTAGTAGAGATGGCCCAAAAATGAGATGGCCAAAAAATGGGTTGAACACATAGGCAAGGTGAGGATGGTTGGGCAAAGGAAGACAGGGGACGAAGAAGAAGAAGAAAATTGTAGATCTAAGTGCTCAAGTATTGATATTTTGAGCTTTCCCATAACATTTCATTGTTTTTTTTGTCCATTTTTTAAAACAATTTGTCTCTTTTCTTACCTTTTGAAGTTTAAGAGTGGAGAACGGTCTTTGCAAGAACAAACATATGCATTGGGGTCATATCTTACCATGGCAATTGATGAAAAGATTCAGAACATCATAGCTTGAAATGCAAGGGAATTTAAATCATTGGGTGGTGGTTTAGTGGTAAGGGGCTTGAATAGTATGCTGGAAGTCTTAGATTCAAATCTCCTTATCATCAATGTAAGAAAAAAAATGCAGGGAAATTTCAAAAATTAAATACTCAAATAAATGATAGTTATATATACTCTTATTTTAATTTAATGGGTAAGTTAAATGGCATTTCCTTCAACTATTTATGATATGCGTATAATCCCTATGAAAATGTGTTGATGGCCTATCCTTATTTTGTAAACCATGCATTTAATTCATTCTCATTACCTTAAAGTTCAATAAATCTAGCGGGATAAGTTATACGTCTATCACATGACTGAGTAACACTTCAAAGTATATAGAAAAAAAAAAAACTTAAATGAGACTAAGGCCTTGTTAGAATAAACTTATTAATATCTTATTTGTGCTTATGTATTGTAATAAGCACTTACATGGATTTTAACAAGTATTTGAATGAGCTTATTATATTAGCTAAGCTTACTACTTCTTTATAAGTTGTTTAGAGCTTATTTTTATGAGCTTACTAATGTAACTTATAAAAGAAAAACTATTTCAGAAGTTAAGAAGAGTTTAATTAAAAATTATTTTTATGACAATTTTACACAAAGGCCTTTAATAAAATAAAAAAATTTTAATCATATCCCTAAATGATCAACAATGAACTCTTAATTTTCTTTTTCCTTGAAAATTTACAAAAACTATTATGATATCATAAAATATAACAAAATTATGAAACCATGAAAGTTAAAGCATATGAAATTGCTACCCAATTCCATAAATGAAGAGTTGTTTAAAATTTTGATTTTACTTGCTCTGTGTTTTATGATGTTTTCTAAATTTAATGTATTTATTTTCTATATTAAATTTTTTATTAATTATATTTACTGTATAAATCATATTATTTTTGTTAAGAGAATATTAACTATTTATAATATACATTTGTATAAGTAATAACTAGATAAAATAATGGACAAAGTATATAAGCATATTTTTTTCATCAAGCATCTATCTAATAGGGGCGGTATTGTAAATTAGTAATAAGTTGTTTAAAATACAGTGACTATGGGACCTTCAGGTTAACCAAAAAAATGATGAGTAATGATCGCCTTACTATATTAAGGCATGAGACCCTCAAGTTAGCCTAACAAGTAATGTAACATTTGCTCAATCAGTATGTCTTACCATTTTCTGCAAGATAGGTCATACATAATTATATTGACACTATGTTATACCCTAACAACATACTGTTCATTTGTATGCCCTTAATGGACATGCCATATGGTTGTATGCCCCCATCAAATATATTATGTGTGTGCCCTCTTACATTGCATCTATTTCATGAGCCATTGGTTTGCACAACCTAGTGATATAAAGGATCATAATTTTTATCGTTCCAATGCATAAGTCTTCCCTATCTTTGTCTTGGTTGATATACACATATTATCTTAATTGATTCTAATATCCTTTGTCTAGTCAAATTATCCTACCATTGCTAAAACTATTGGTCTTTAATCCTTATTTTCCTTATTTTAATATTTACCAAATAATTAATAAGATTAATTATGAAAAAAGTTAGATTTTCTAATTAATTTGACTAAGATATGGTTCTAACCCTATGTTAAGCCTTAAGCCAAACTCACCCATGCATTCATACATATAAGTATATACAACAGACATCCCTAATAATTCTACATTAAATATTAGGTTTATTGCATTTATCTAGATCTTTTACTAGTTTCCTAGTCATAGCAAAAGAAATTTGGGCTTATTTAGAAATCATAAATTTTACACATAAAAGGAGGATAAAAAAATTGAAAACCCCATTTACTATAGCACGAGAGAATTTTCTGAAGCCTTAACACTGAAGCCTTTCCCAATTTTTACTCTAAGGTTTGGTTATTGAGAAAATAATTTACAACAAGCAAAGAACATAAAAGAAAATTAAAACTAAAGAAAAATAAGGATTTTAAGAAGGAAATTAGCCTTTTTAATTGAATAATGCTCTTTGGAAGTTGCTCAATTATAAATTAGGGTTATGGAAAATGTAGAGGGGCCCTTCCTCATATAGGCTCACTGGGTGATCCGATTGATTGATTCCCTAATCAATTGCCTGATCCAAGTCCCAGGGTCCTGCCTAACCTAAAACTTTGATCCAACTAGTTGTGTAGTCCCAATCCAATCTATGCTCCGGGATTTGACTTAAATCGATCTCAATTTAATACTAATCTAACCTATTCTAGTTCTATCTAACCTAGGAGTGTTACATATTGTTATAGGCAAAAATCGACCTCAAGAGATCGCGATAGGCCCGAGGCCAGATCACCTAACTCGCCAAAGGCACCCAGCAAGCTTCGTTTCACCCTTCGTCAGAAAGCGGTACAACGAAGTCGTCTCAATATCATCTCACAAAGCGAGTCCCATCTCGCTTGCTGCAAGATAGCGATACAGCGAGATGACCCTAAGGCCAGCTCATTAAGTAATCGACCATTCTGCTCGAGCCTGTTACCCCGTTACAATATCACCAAGCTCGCTATAGCAATTCCCATAATGACCCCGAGCAAGGAATCCTAGCTCGGGACGCTAAGCACCTCACATCATAAAGCAGCACCAAGTGACAGATGCAGACAAATACGAGTCCACAGTTGACCAAAGGGGCCCATCTGGCAGCCTATATCCTGCAAAGACTGAATTGTAGTCTTTTACTGTCTTTTCTATTTATATCTTGATGTAACACAACTGTAGCTTGTAATTAATATATGTAACTCTTCCTTCCTCTATAAATAGGATTACATTGTTAGAAGAAAAGCAGAGGAGATCGGCATTTTTATAAGCCAACACTCTGTTGGGGGAACATTGACAGTTGGGAAGAATGCCCCCTAATCTCGGGCATGGTTCAGGTGCCTCCCAGCTCACAACATTGACAGTTGGGAAGAATGCCAAAGGAAGTTCATCAATCAATATTAGGTATTAAAGAAACAACTTGCACCATTTGCCATCTCACGATGATCTTCCAACGCAGGGACGAGTCGCTTAAAGTTACGTAGCTTGATTCGGGCATGAAGCCAACTCAGTGGAAAATCCTTCGGAGGAAAGTATTCTAACAGTGATCAGTGGAACTTCACAAAGATGGTAAATTATACCAAAGCCTCTACAAGTCCCCAGCTTGAGACCTTACTGAATTCTACGAGCGGGCTACCAAACAAATAAGATAGGAAGAAACTTTCAGACGGAGGGGCCCAGGCACAGAGCGGACCCCAATGGTCCCATCATGAGCAAAAAGAGGGATAACAAGAGTCACGATGACCCCACTCCTCACCTCGCTAAGAAGGCAAAGCCTCAGTGACCCGAAGGATGCTTCAAAAGCTACAACATCCTGTCTGACATATAGGATAAAATTTTTGTCATGGAAAAGAACAACAAGGACTTCGAAAGGCCTAGATTGATGAGAGCCATAGCCAAGTCCAAGGATCCAAGCAGATTATACGCTTACCACAATGAGGCTGGACACACCACCTTAGAGTGTCGAGCATTGAAAGACACTATTAAAGACCTCATCAGGAGAGGCCAACTACAGGATTACATGGTAACGCCACCAAGGGAGTGTGCTTGACAGGCTCAGCGAGTTGTCACCCAAGAGCCTGAGTCCTCTGTCAGAACCATATTCTAATCTTGAAACATTTGTTTGTTATTAATGGCGATAAGTTGTATCAACTATTGTATGCCAAATCAGCACAAGTTACCGATTGGCCAAAAAGGCATTGTCTAGACAAAGAATTTTCCCCTTCGTCATTGCAAAGCATTCATCTAGGGGGGAGACGGTGCAAGGCCTACCCCGTCGATACATCCAAAGCAACCCATATTCCATAAACTGTGACAAAGAGAGCAAATCTTTCGACCACGGAACAACGAGCTCGTTATGGTACTCACATGTGACCTTGCTATTGACAAGCTGTCATCTTAACAAAAACAAAACCTATTCGAGGGTGAGACAGCCTAGAACCTACCTCACGTCCGAGGGTGAGACAGCCCCAGAGCGTACCTCGTGATAGTGCAAACACAAAACCTGTCTAGGGGCAAGACAACTCTAGAGCCTACCTTACAGTCGAGGGTAAGACGACTTAGAGCCTACCTCACATCCGAGGGTGAGATGACCCCAGAGCCTACCTCACATCCGAGGGTGAGACGACCCAGAGCCTACCTCGTAGCTGAGGGTAAGATGACCTACGAGACTACCCTGACAACATTTTCAAATTAAACGATGGATGGCCAGCTTGCTATACAGTAGGAACACCATAATGAACTTGTCGCAGCTCTTAAGTGACACATTCACGGCTAGCATATGGCCAAAGAATCGCGGTTCACACCAGATTTCTTGTCAATCATAGCTCACATGCAACCTGACTCTCACTCACTGAGAACAACCAGCTAAAGAGCAGAAAACTAAAGTGCAGCCGATTGGCCAAAGAAACATTTCATTAATCATCAGAAATGTACATACAGTAGTGCACTAAGCATCCATTACAAACTTCGAAAGTTATAGCAAAGAGCCTCAGAAAGGCAAAATTACATCAAAAGAAGAAATGTAGAAACAAAGGCAAGAAACTCAAAGACTTGGCACTACCATTCCTGTAAGAAGAGCAGAAGGCCAGTCAGTGAGCTCGTGCCTACATGAAGGACAACGACCTCTAGCTGCTCCTGCTTATATTCCTATGGCGTGCCTTCCTAAGCCAGACCCAGAGCAATTCAAAAAGTTGTAAAAAGCCAGCTGGCTAGGCAGCAGCACCACAAGCAACGCCAGGGAAAATAGCCCAAGATCAGCACAAGATCCCGTAGGAGCCTGCCAAACGGATCCTACGATGGAGCCACATGTAACAGGCTATCCATGCCTCCCAATACTCTGCAATAGACCATCCATATCTCAATGAGCTTCGTCAAAAGCCAAGACACTAGAACACAGAAGGCTCATCAGTATCCTCTGTTGAACTTCTGTGAAACAAAAAGGGGAACCCCTTTAGACTATAAAAAGACCCGCTCAGCCCCTTGAAGAATCTAGAAGAAATCTAATTGATCTTCATCCGACGGCCCAAAACCAGTGGTAATGCCATGCCAACGGCCAAAAATGGAAAATAGAAGAAAGCATAGTCTAAAGCAGAGCGAAAAGACGTCTGAAATGACACTTTGATCACGAAAGGACACTGACTTAATATACGAATCGAGCCTCGAAAGACTTACAACTCCTGGTCCCTAAAGCAAACTGAAAGTTGGGGGGCTTATATTATAGGCAAAAATTGACCTCGAAAGATCGCAGCAGACCCGAGGCCAGATCCCCAACACGCCAAAGGCACCCAGCAAGTTCCACTTCACCTTTCATTAGAAAGTAGTATAGCGAAGTCGTCCCGATATCATCTCACGAAGCAAGTCCTACCTCGCTCATTGCAAGACAGTGATACAGTGAGGTGACCCTAAGGCCAGCTCGTCAAGCAGTCGAGCATCCTACTCAAGCCCGCTACCCTGCTATAGTAGTACCAAACTTGCTACAGCGATTCCCATAATGACCCCAAGCAAGGAATCCCAGCCGGGACGCCAAGCACCTCGCACCATAAAGCAGCACCAAGTAACAGATGCAGACAAATGCGAGTCCATAGTCGACCAAGGGGGCCCATCCCGCAGCCTGCATCCTACAACGTTCGAATTGTAGTCTTTTACTATCTTTTCTTTTTATATCTTGATGTAATACAACTATATTTTATAATTAATACATGTAACTCCTCATTCATCTATAAATAGGATTACATTGTTAGAAGAGAAGGAGAGGAGATCGGCATTTTTATAAGCCAACACTTTGTAAAAACGATTCTGAATATCAATAAAATCTCCACCATGGACGTGGGGTCTGGTGCCGTCTAGATTTAACCGAACTACATTAAAAACACCATGCCACACTTCTTCCTCCCTCCTTTTCGCCCTTTCGCACTTCAGAAGCAGCTTAGGATCCCAGAACTCATCTTCCCGTTGTCGACTTTTGGAACTATCCATACGAACCAAATTCTAACGTCAACACATATAGATTTAGTCCATAATTCTCCAAATAGCAAAGGCCTATAGCAAAAATCTATGACGTAGGTCCACAGTAAGAGTCCTAAATTATTAATATATTTTATTTTTTGTTATTTAGTTATTAATTATTATTTTATTTAGTTATTTATGTTTTAAATTAGATGTCAAGTTCATGAATTATTGTGGTTCAATTATGCTTTCAATGACAAGAGAAAATCCTAAAAACGAAATAAGTATCAGATAACTGATAATAATCATTACACAAAAATAACCTCAAGTATATGTAATTTTCTATATATAACAATTATTGCATAATAACAATCTTATTTAATAAACTTTACACATTTAAATAATTATTATTACATCAAAATGTTGATGAAAAGAAAATGAATTATCAATTGATATATTATGAAAAACGAAGTATAGTTTTTAAATTGACATTCTAAACTCGAAACTCCATGCATTGATTAATAAGTATCCCAAGAATACATAACATATAATATACTAACTTGTAATCCATGTCATGCATGGGTTTAATTAGTTTTATTTGATAGTAATTTGTAATATAAATTTAAATTATAAATTATAATATATTCAAATATAGATAAATTGTCATCATATTTTCACGTATTAAATGATTATATAATTAATATAATTATATTCATATTAATTGTGAGAAAATATTATATTTCTTCTGATTTAATAAAATTGTTATATTAATATTTTAAATTAGTTAAATTTATTATTTAGATTTTTTCAACATTTCAAAAATATTTTCTTAATATACTAATACAATGGTGAATTTATCTCTAAATTATTTTGTTTAAAATTTTAAATTAATTATTTCATGTTAGAAAATTTAATTATTTAATTAATAAAAGTTTATTCATGCCTTCAAACTATATTTTTTAAGTTATATTTATATGTAAATATCATAACTAATATATTATCTTTAAGAAAATATACATTTTAGAAATATTTTTTTATATATTTCAAGAATATTTTAATTTGAAATAGTGATAACTACAAAAAGTGATAAAAATTTTAAAAAACTATGAAATATTAAATTTAGTATTTAATATTCAAAAATAATGTGAAAATTTAAAGAGTAAGAATATTTAGATAGATATTATCCATCAAATCAAAATTAGATATTATTAATCATGTACTAATAGTATTATATATATACACACACAATTGTTTATCTTATATAAAAATAATTTAATAAGGATAAAAGAGAAATTATTTTGAATCAAAAGAAAATTAAAAAATTCAAAAGCTCTATCCATGATTTGAATTAGAACAAGAAAAAAAAAGAAATAAAAAAGAAAATTAAAAATTTTTCTCACTCTCCTTTTGTTGGCAAGTGGAAGACACTCTCTCCATAATGACATTGGAGTGAGGGTGAGTGTCATGATTATTATAATACTAGCTTGTATCATGTGTAATGTAAGGATTTGATTAATTTTATTTAATAGTAATTTGTAATATAAATTTAAATTATAAATTATAATATATTCAAATATATAGATAAAATATCATCATATTTTTAACTATTAAATAACTATATAATTGGTATAATAATATTTATGTTAATTGTGAGGGAATGCTATATTTTTTCTTATTTGATAAAGTTATTACATTAATATTTCAAATTAGCTAAATTCATTATTTTTTTTAAATTTTTCTAAAAATATCTTCTTAATATATTAATACTTAAGTGAATTTCTTTATAAATTATTTTATTTAAAAATTTAAATTAATTAATTTATGTTAGAAGTTTTAATTATTTAATTAATAAGAGTTTATGCATTATCATAATTAATATATTTTTTTAAAAAATATGTATTTTAGAAATATTTTTTTATGAAATTTCAGAAATATTTTAATGTGATAAATATTAAAAAACGATAAATATTTCAAAAAGGAAAACTACGAAATAATAAATTTTAGTATTTGATATTTAAAAAATAATGTGAAAATTTAAAGTGAGGTTTTTTAGATAGGTATTATATATTGAGTTAAAATTAGATATTACAAATGACGTGCTAATAAGTGTTATATTTCCATTAAATATAATTGTTTACTCGTATATAAATTATTTAATACCGATAAAAGGGAAGATATTTTGAATTGAAAGAAAAATAAAAAAAAATTCAAAAATTTTAGTCACCACATGAATTGGAACAAAAAGGAAAATTGAAAATTCTTGCTTTCTCTTTGGTGACGAGTGGAAAGCACTTGCTGCATAGTAAGGTTTGTGCAAGAATGAGTGTCATGACTTTTATAATATTAGAAAGATAAAGGACATATAAATGATTTAATACAGATAAAAAGGAAGCTATTTTGAATTAGAAGAAGATTAAAAAAATTAAAAGTTATATCCCCAATTTGAATTAAAACAAAAAAAAGGAAAATTAAAAGTTTTTTTTCACTCTCTTTTCGTTAGCAGGTGGAAGATACTCTTAGTCTACATAGTAACGTTTGAGTGAGGTGTGCCATGATTATTGTAATAATTATGGAGATGATGTAATGGAAATATCTTACCAATAACAATTTGTTATTTATAAAGTGAGCAAAATTATCCTAATTTAAATTATTTTTATTTTGTATAAACAAGAGAACTAATCACTTACCAAACATATTCAATGTTGTAAGTTTTAAATCAAGACATTAAAAGAAAATAAAAATCTAAAAACACTACTAAAAATGCTGATAAATTAATTTTATTCTTAATAAGTCAAATTTATCATTAAAATTTGTAGTTATATTTACAATCAAAATTGTCTATTTTAATTCTTTTTAAGTTTAATTATTTCTATTTTGCTCTTTACATTGATAAAACCTACACAAATTCCTTGGGGACACCCTATAATATAAAACCCACACAAAACTCAACAATCTCAATTTTTTTTTGACGCGCTGATATATATATATATATATATATATTAATTCATTAAGAGTACAATTTAAAAAGAAAAGTAAGATGTTGAAACTAAAAGAAATCTGAAAAAGAGGAGTTAAGTCCATTTGGTACTATGTTAAAAGGTGCAAACGAAAAATTTACATGTAATTGAACTTTGTTGCTTTCCACGGCTCTTTCAGAGTAATGGGTTTCATGATTTGTCAACTTCAATTTGCATATAGAAACTATTCTTCTATTTTATAAAAAAGTTAATTTTTAAATAAAAATTAGAATTTTATGCTAATTTTATCTATAATAAATATATAAAAATTTTAATTTTAACAGCTAAAATTATAAAAAAAAATTTAAAAGAATTTTATTTATTTGAGGACTGGGTTGGGCCAACCTATGGTGTACCGGTTGTTATGCCAATTACAACACCGGGAAGTTAAGTTGGTATGGAAGAATTGCTACGCCGCAGGAAATCCTCTTCTATATAAGTTTTCGGACGAGGTTTTTGAATAGAACTTCAATAGGCGAGAGGTGTGAGCATCGTGAGCTGTGAAGTGATCTTATACTAAACGAAACTACTTTGACTTTCCATAACTAAAGTGAAAGAAAGTAAATCTATTACTGCAATTAAGGTCAATCTCGCAATGTCTTTAGTTGTTTAGTTTGCGCTCCCAACTTGCTCATTCACAATGACCTACAGGAAAATTTCCACTACTTTTTTTATGTTTATGTTGAAGAATAAGGTAAGCTTCATAGCTTAAACCTATCCAAGCAAAGGTTGAACGCTGGTTCTATCCTGATCAAACAGCCAGACCTAGGTGGGAATAGTGAAAGAAAGAGAAGGGGAAGAAGTGAGTAGAGGCATTGGTCAACTCATCAAGCTCATGACCTGAAGACTACAGCTTCGAATCCAATCCTCGCCTAATCACTTGAGATGTTGGGGGTGCCCTTACTTAGTCCTGTGAGTAATGTACTAATTTTTTATTTTTTTAAAGAAAGCCTTTCTATCTATCCAAAAGTGAATTATTATGATTATATGAAATTTTAATAATAAAGAAATGACATATACATGGATAA
Organism: Saraca asoca; assembly: GCA_026873985.1. Classification (NCBI taxonomy): domain Eukaryota; kingdom Viridiplantae; phylum Streptophyta; class Magnoliopsida; order Fabales; family Fabaceae; genus Saraca; species Saraca asoca. The sequence goes on along the minus strand of JANHAO010020327.1, from coordinate 1,252 downwards.
AGGCGAATGAAAATTTTATGAGTAGAAAATTTTTTAATTATTTTTTTATTTAATCTGATCTTGGATGTAAAAATATATAATTGTTCCTTTTATATTAAAATTTTAAAAGTTTAATTGGATTGGCTAAATAAAAGAAGGATTTTTATTCTTGTTAATGTAATTATATTAAAATCAATGATAAGTGAAATAATATCACATGTTTCTATGTAAATGAAATGTCAAACGTAGTACGCAAGTGACGAGGGATTGGGCGAAAAAGACATTACCGTGCAAAGAGAGACTTGAGGATTCTGATGCGAACACCCACCTGCTTGATTAAGTACCTCAACCAATCTGCTAATTTAATGCTCTACTAATTCAACAACGTAATTAACTCAAACGGGCCTTGGATTTAAACATGATTTGTGGAAATTTAATATTAAATTCTTAAAAATTAAAAACCTTTGTATTAAGTTGTCAACAATTTCAATCAATTTATTTATTTAATAAATATTTATCTAATAATTCACTGTGATTTAAATGTTCAGGTGCGATTATTCAAAATAATTAATAATATATGGAATTAATTGAGACTACTTAATTTTATTTATATGATATTTGTTATTTTTTCAATAATTGATCATTCTTTATTCTACTTAGCATTATTTTAGCTAATTAATATAATTTTGATAATAAAATATATCACATTAAATATTATAAATTAATTTTAGACACATCTATTTTTTAAAAGAATAACAAAGACGTATTATTTATGAATATTAATTCATAACTTATTTAATTAAAGAATAGTTTGATTTATATGATTTTTTTTTATTTAATAAGTTGTGACATTAGTAAAAGTGGTTATGAAATAATCACACCCCTTTTTTTTATCATACTTAAAAATACAAAATTAAACATTGAACACGAATATATAATAGAAATTCCTATTATTTACAAAGAATTCTTTTAAAAAATGTTCATTTACTAAAATGAGTAATTGTTCATCTTAAACAATCATGGATATATAATTGGAAAATGTTTTTGTACATATCTACCACATTTAATCATTTAAAATAAATTTCAATTACTAAACCAAATAATTTTCAATTGATAATAATTTTTTTAAAATGTTTATTTATTAATTTGCATGTTGAATAACTAATGCTCTAATATAGTATTTTAAATTAAATGTATATAAATATTTTTCATATAATTAACCTTATAAGTCCTTCAATCATTAGGACTATTAGATACACAATTTAGAACAACA
>JANHAO010020326.1:0-12883 GCA_026873985.1 Saraca asoca | reverse complement strand
CACCTGTCATCATCCTCATTGTACACCTTCATCGGACAGTCCCCGTACTCCGATAGCACGAAAATTCTGTCCTCCACCACCACGCTTAATCCTGTCCATCCATCTCTCATCCCATGTCTCATCTCTTGCCATGCGTCCCTCTCCGTATCATACACCACGCCTCGAGGCGAAAACGTGAACGGCCACGTCCAACCCTCCGTGATGTAGATCTTGCTCCTCACCACGACTGAGTCAAACCTTGCCAGCTCAATGTCCATGTTGGATGCAGCTGTCCACGTCTCGCTTTCTGGATCGTAGATTTCTACTGATCTGACGGACTCCGTGGTACTGGTCCCACTGCCTCCAACGGCTATGATTTTCCCGTTTATATCCCCAGCCGCAGAGAAGGATCGCGCTGTTTTCATTGGGGGCAATACGGACCACTGATTTGTTGATGTACGGTACATGATGGTGCTGTGCATGGGAGTCTCCGAGTCCGACCGCATACCGCCCATGACGAAGAGCTTCCCCTGATGTGGCAGCGACGCACATGCAAACGCATGTGGACACGTGGCTTTGGGAGATGGCATGGGAGGCAGTACAAACCAACGGCCTGATCGAGGGTCCAGTGCCTGCCACTGACTCCTGGCCGTTGATTTGTGGTAGGCCAACACGAACAGATAAGGCAAGGAGAGAGACAGTGATTTCTTGGAGACGAGGAAAGTGGGGTCCGTAATGGCTCTGTTCCACGAAGAAGAAACAGAGCGAACAAGAGCTTGATATGGATATGGAAGATGAAGAAGACAAAGTTCGGCAATTTCGTTTGGTAACCCAGGAATCAACGGCTGAGAATCATCCTTCCTGGTTTCTTTCTCAGCTTCAGAATTCTCGACCGGTAACAGAGGCTTAAGAATCGCCATTGGTACAACCAGGAAAAAAAATGCACACAAATTGACTGTGAAAATGCCAACTCCGAGAAATGGGTGTTTTATGACTAAGAAGAAAGGAGACAACTTTGTAAGTAATCTGGTTTTATAGCTACGAAGAGAAGGGAGCAAAAGGATATAAAGGAACAGGTTTTTCAGTTCAGCAACAATTCCCAATAAAAACGAAAAGTGAAAGGGGAGATTTTGGCATGTGGTAAAAGTTGCTGGTGAGTTGTTTAATACTTCGTCGGTGGATTTTAGTGAGGTACGTTTCCAGGAAAAGCCGGGATATAGGGGGGGACTGGGTTAGAGAAAGAGAAAAGAAACAAGTGATGCCATCAAACTCCGGCAAATCCGTATGAACAAAGACTTGGAAATTAAACAAAACAATCCAAGGTAAAAAAAGTAGGAAAAGTTAGAGAAAGAGAGAGATAGACAAACTGACGTAATTGAAGTTAAGCGACGAGCAGAAACTGTCCAGCACCCAAGTTTGAGACATAGAAGAAGAGATTTATTGTTTTGGTTTGGTGGTCTACAAAAGCTTCATTTCTGAGTAGGTCTGTAAATTTATAGATAACAATGAAGATCGCTTTAAACTATCTGCAATGGGGAAGCTTGCCTCTTTAAATATGTTTATGCATTGTGAAACAATTGTAAAAATACAACTTAATATTGTAGTTGTTTATTAAGTAATTATATTTTAAAAAAAAAATAAATTTAATTATAAAATAAATTAAAAGAAGTGAGATAAATTATGAGATTTATTTAAAAATTTTAATAAAATTATATTATTATAAAATAAAATTATTTAAATTATTTAAAAAAATATAAAATAACGTGATAATATGAAATTTAATAAAAAAATTAATAAATAAAATTTAAGAAAATCTTCTAAGAATAGTTTGAGATTCCTCAAGTGGAAGAATCCAAAAGCAATCAATTACAATGTGGGTACGCAACAGGTTGGAGGGGTAGAGAGAATGGATTTGTGATGATCGCCAACACAAAAGTACCAATCATTGTGTGAAGCTGAACCACCCAGATGGACTTTTTTGAATATGACCATTCTTCTTTTCCCTTTTATGCTGCTACGAGAATAAACATAGAAATTTTTAATTTTTCTATGATATGTATCTATTTCTTTTTAATATAATGAAAATATAAAAAAAATACAATTCTATTTTAATACAAAAAATATTACTTACAGGTAATAATTTCTTACATATTTTGTTATAATATGTATATAATATAATTTGAATAATTTAATAAGGTTTTTTAAATTAAATTGTGATGTGATATAGATGTAAAGTGTGTGAAATAATGTGGGGGAAACTGGCACTAATCTTTTGATATTTGATTTAGGAGAAGTGGGTCTGCTTTTGGTGATTAGTTTAAGGCCACATTTATTGTTTTAGTCTAAAGACATGTAGACCATAATTTCCTTGGTTTAAAAGCGACAACCTTCAAGATATGTGTCACTGGAGTCGAGTCTGGACTGTATCCATTATTTAATATGGTTCCTTCATGATATAAAAGATGATAGTGATGTCTCAAAAACAATGTTTTATGACAGCAAACTAAAAATTTATATATTTATTAAAAATAAAATAATTAATAATTTATACTATGGATATATGTTCATAATTTATAAAAAATAAAAATAATAAATTTAATTAATATTGTTTAATTAATTAAATATTAAAATTTTTCTTCTATTAATTTTTTTATATATAAATTTATTAATTAATTAAAAAATGATTTGATTGATTTCTAAAAATCAAAAATCAAACTTATTTTTAATTTTTTTTTTACGTATTCGAATCAATTTAAATCAATTCTAGTGTTAATATAATTTATAAAATTAATTTGAATTGACCATCACAACATTTAGTTATTATATCTTTGATCCAATATTTAAAATCTTGATAAAAAATTAAAAGATGCAAATAGCATCAACTTAATCTCTCCATCACAACCTGACTTGGACATCCACTTTCTTTATAGTCATGTAGACGTAATTGCAAGATCTAAACTTTTCAATTTAAATTCCATTACACATAAAAATATTATAAAATTTACTATTAAAAATATAACAACATGAGTAAAATAAAAGGAGATAATCAATTTCTTTGATGGCAAAGGATTTGAAAAGAATAGAAATTAAGGGAAAAATTAGTCAAAATTCAATTAGAAAAAAAAAAAAAAGGCCCATGACCAAATATTTCATTTGATTCTGGATTTTCTCAATTTTTTTGTCAAATGCCAAATCTCTAGGTGGGGGAAAGTGAATAAAAAGAGAAACAAAAAGCATGTGTTAGAGGAGATGATAAAGATAACAGTAGGTATTTAGGAATTTGAACAAAACCAAATGGATTACGTAACCTCATCTCCTTGCTACTTAGTTAACAAAGTCCCAGAGTATTTGCAGTTCTTTCGGCTTGGTGATTCTGAGTAAACTTAAGTAGCTTGATTTTTATATCTGAATTAGTGACGAGTGGTATTGAATCCTTAATTTCCACAACTTTCATCTTATTTAGTATTTTGAATACCAAATGTTTGATAGTATATCGCAACGAAGTCAGCAAAGGCATGGAAAAGACAATCTCTTTTTCTGGGCTGCGGCCGTCACTCAAACAAAAACAGTAGAACTTTACATGATAAAGAAGCTGACATTTGAATCTCATGTCTTTTGCTTTTCTTTTACTTTTCACATTTGGCATGAAACTGGAGAAATGTGAATCAAGGTCAGTTCATATATCATAAAGCCAGAGCCAACAAAGCGTGCTTTTGCCTTTTTGGTATCTCCCAAAACTTCACATGTTGGATTTTCACCTCAAAGACAATAACTGGGCACTGCAGAAGAGGACCGCTACACAATATGTCCGTTTCTTTTACACATTTTTATTAGATTTGGATCTTTCCGTTTTGTTTTAATTATTTTTTTTTATTATGTTAGGGAAAGATATACATATAAGGTTTGTTTATAAATCTTATTATACATAAAAAAAAAAAAAGATTTTAGATCCAATTACTTATTCAAATTTTGTATCAATTTTTCTCTGATATAACATAAATATGACTAAATGGGAACGAATGCTAGCAAAATTCATGTTTACTACATTGTTAATCTCATTGTTTAATATATTGAAATTTCAATATTTTTAGAAATTTCTTGGCCAACCAATATTATTAGAAATAATATGGATTTTTTTTTAAGAAACAGAAGATGTGAATTTACGGAAAAAAGAAGATATAATAATATTTTTTTATTGAAATGATGAGTTCTAAAATAAAAATAAAAAATAAAAAAGGGAGAGCATTGAGATCCTTCTAGAGAGGTTTTTTCTTTGCCCTGGTATTTTTGGACTTGTTGGGAGAAGAAGTGAATAAAAAGAGAGTTTGCCTGGGTTAAGGATCCGGTCTGTTTCCGGAGCCCAAAGCCCAAACTTCGGACCCCTTAAGAAAAAAAAAACACAGACAGAGTTGTCACTTTATCCTTCTACAACCTCAAAATTCTCCAGTGTCGCCAGTTTCAGCTTCAGCTTCAGCAAAGTTCCATGGCTGACGGATGATAATCTTTTCTACGTCATCAGCCAAAATGCTTCATTTGCAAATTTTGTCGTGCTCTCAAACACGTCCTTTAAATCCTGTTTATTCTTTGTATATCTCTTCTTCTGCTGCCGCTGCTCCAACTCGGCGTCGTTTGGTGAGGACTGCCGCACCTGCTGAAAGGAATCTCAAGCGCCTCACTTCGCGGATCGTCCAACTGACTCGTCGAAGACAGCTTCGCCAGGTATTCCTTTCTTCTTCCTGAATGTTTACTGATCTACTGCTTTTTTTTTTTTTTATCTGTTTGGATTTTGAGAAAAACATATTCAGGAAAAGAAAGCAAGTGAACTTTTTAAATTCAAATTTTGTTATGTTTTTACTTTTCCTTTTCAGATTTTTAGTGAGATTGAAAATGCTAAGAGGCGTTTTGGGAAGCTGAACTCTATAGTCATGAACGCTGTCATGGAGGCTTGTGTTCATTGTGGTGACATTGATTCTGCTCTTAGGATATTTGATGACATGACAAAATCAGAGAGTTGTGGTGTGGACACGGTCACCTATGCTACGCTTTTGAAGGTATTTTCGGGTAACATGCATGTTCTCTTCAATTCATTGTTCTTCTGTATAATGAGATTGGGTTTCTTTTCAAAGCATGTATTCGCATTTCTATTGGTGTACATTTTTTTTTTGGCAACATATTTTAAATTAGAACTTTTATCAGTATTTACATCGGAATTGGACCTTATTTTTAGTTTTATACATTTAAAAAGATCTTTAGCATTGTTGTTTATTGGGAGTGGCAATGGGAGACGAATTGATCTTATTTTATGGGCATATGCATTTATGTTTAGCTCAGCATCCGTGCTGGCTATGAAGCAATATACCTAATTATTGGGAATATTTCTAGTCCCACCATAATATTGAGATTCGGTATTATTGGCCATTGTTTTGTAACAGTTAGAAAACTACCTCCTCCAGTTTAGTATCCACTCAACCATGATGAAAGTAGTTGACTTGTCAAAATATAATAGGTAGGACTGAGATTCTAATGCTAAGGTAGGACTAGAAACACTTCCCTAATTATCAGTTTGACTGTTGATGTCTTTACTGTGTGCTAATTTAATGCTGTCTAGTGTCTACGCTTGAATTATCTGTTATTTTGAAGCATGCTTAGAATTATATTTTTAATGTCATATAAAGGGTTTAGGTGAGGCACGGAAATTTGATGAAGCATTTCAATTGCTTGAATCTGTGGTAGAAGGTACTGCCGCTGGAAATCCAAAGTTGTCGGCATCACTTGTATATGGTGTGCTAAATGGTTTGATTGAAGCAGGTGAGTCACACAGGCCTATCTCACATGTTATATTCAATTTTTTGCTGGATGGAGTATGATATTTGCATTAGGACAAACTCATTAGTGCCTGTTATCCTGTCTGCATGGCATGAGGCTCTTAAAAGTTCTAGCATTACTGAAGTTGCTTTACTTGCAATGCTATAGTGCAGGAGACTTACGTCGTGCAAATGGTCTACTCTCACGATATGGCTTTGCGCTTTGTGAAAGTGGCAGTCTTTCAGTCTCAGTGTACAATTTACTTATGAAGGTCTTGCTCTTATACATGATATTGTAAAAATGTTGCGGTATAAGTGGAGATTGTGTTATTGGTGAAAAAACATTAGTTTTGTTTGTCCTTAAGGATTTCTGTTTTTTGAATTATAGGGCTATATAAACACTGGTTCTCCTCAGGCTGCTATAAACCTGCACAATGAAATATTGCATCAAGGAATGAAGCCTGACAGGATAACATATAACACTCTAATTTTAGCAAGTGTCAAGGGTGAAAAGCTGGATGCTGCATTGCAATTTTTTCAAGAAATGAAGGTAATTGACATGCATTTGAGAAATGAATTTAAAGATTACATTTTCTGAGAATCACTGAGCTTTCTGAAAAACTGAATTGCTATATCTGTAGGATGAAGCGCAGAAATTGAGTCATGATGATCTGTTTCCAGATATTGTGACATATACAACATTGCTTAAGGTCAGTTTTCTCGTTTGTTCATTTTTATGGTTATACACTTATCTACTACATTTAAATTTAGTGAATCCAGAATAATTTTTGAAGAATTGAACGATGTGCAGAGTTTCTTTTCTATAACTTGAGTTTCTTACTATTTTTAATTATTGTAACATATATTAATACTTTCTCAATGCATAATTAATCACGTATTAATGTAAGTTTTCCTTTTCTCTCTCTTACACACGCTCACTGACTGTCACCCTGTGTTTGTTTCTATTTTAAATGCAGGGTTTTGGACATGCCAAGGATCTGTCTTCAGTTATGAAGATAGTATTGGAAATGAAAATATGCCATCGGTTGTTTATTGATCGAACCGCTTACACAGCAATAATTGATGCTTTACTGAACTGTGGTTCGGTGAAGGGTATGCTGTTATCCTTGTTCTGTAATTAAACAAAAATTATTGGAGATCTAAACGTCAAATAATTTCTAGTTATCTGTCAGTATTCCTTACACTGCAATAATTAATGCCTTACTGAATTGTGGTTTGGTTAAGGGTATGCTGTTATCCTTTTTCTGTAGTCAAACAAAATTATTGGAGATATAAACATCAAATAATTTATTGTTGTCAGTCAGTATTCCTTACACTGCAATAATTGATGCTTTACTGAACTGTGGTTCGGTAAGGGTACGCTGCTATCCTTGTTCTGTAATTAAACAAAAATTATTGGAGGAATAATAATATAAAATGCCAAATAATTTATAGTTGTCTGTCAGCATTCCTTTGCCTGACTATTGCACTAAACATTTTGTTTCATGTATGAAAAAAGGAGAAAGATACTATTTTCTCTTGATACAGGAGTTTTTTTGTCAATTGCGTTTCGAATGATAGGCAGAATGAGTTTCAACCCATTTTTCTTTTCATGATACCATTTTGGCGGGTATCATATATGTGCACCCCCCTTGAAAAGAAACGTGTTGATGTGCATTGGTATTTTTTTAATTCTTGATTGTCTTTTTGTCAAGGGCTCTAGTTGACGAATTTTTGTTTTTGGTTATCCTTCATCATCTTGGACCTTCTTAGGTGCTCTATGTATATTTGGAGAAATAATGAAGCAAGCTGGTTGGAATCCAGACTTGAGGCCAAAGCCTCACCTCTATCTTTCAATGATGCGTACTTTTGCTGCTCGAGGAGATTATTATATTGTTAAAAATTTGCATAAGCGGATATGGACAGATACTGCAGGAACTATTTTACCTGTTGCCCAAGAAGAAGCTGATCATCTTCTCATAGAAGCGGCACTGCATTCTGGCCAGGTACTAAATATGTTTACTAGTAGTTAAGGTTGAAAAGTCTTTGAATTTTGTATTTTATTTCGAGATATGACCAGCCATCAACATTATCATGGGTATATTGAATGTTACAAGTAATTGATTCATAATATATTAATATCTTCTACTTCTGTGCTTCTTTTAACAGGTTGGGTTGGCAATTGATACTCTTACTAATGTTGCTTCCAGATGGAAGGGTATATCATGGAAAAGTCGTGGAGGCATGGTGTGTGATGCATTTCTTTTATCTAGTTTCTGACACTCTAACTAGATGTTTTTTTTTTTTTAATCTGTAATTTATATGTTGGTATCATTCTGTTTAGAGATTAATTGAAGGCTATGATCTGGCTCTTCGTATTATTTTAGAAATCTATTGTTTTTCTTTTTCTGTCCTTTTTCTTTCATATCATCATATGGATAATATTACTGTGACTTTCAAGTCTCAAGTAATACAAATTCCATGGTAATATCTTTAGCAAATTAGTTATGATGGAAAATCTGATACATTGATATGTATTTTGTATCCTAAAAGCGTACTGCTGTGTAATCCTGGTATTTTACCATATGCTCATCCTTTTATGATTTAGGTTGCTTTACGCATAGAGGCCATATTGGGATTTTCAAAATCCATATTCAGTCCTTATCTACTTCCTCAGGTACCTACCATAAGTTTCTCAACATCTTTTGTACATGCACCAGCTGTTTAACTTAATGTCTGATCTTTTATGAACATATGCAATCTTCCAAGCACAAGAAGCACATATATATATGTATGTATATATATATATATATCATGATTCTTGTCACAAGTAACAAGTTATCTTGACAAGATTTTGCACGGATGAATATTTATTTTTATTTTGATGGATTTGACTAATGTCTTGTCACAAATCTTTAATTGATAGTTTGACTATAGCCTTTGTATTATAAGTTGTTTGACCTCAGAGAAAGTTAGCCAGTCTGACTGCTCCGTTGGTTCAGGTTTCTCCCACTGAACAAGTTGAGAGTATAATGATGCCATTTGAAGCAACACGACCACTACAAGGTACCGTGGAGTTGAAGAAAGTGAGTATGCGTTTCTTTACTGATGCAGTTGTACCTATCATAGATGACTGGGGCAGTTGTATTGGACTCTTGCACCGTGAAGACTGCACTCAGGTACTTCTCATTGATTTGAGCTATAGGTTTTTCCTTCATGGAATGGCAAGTTTTTTCGTTTGATTTCAAATTATTTGATGATCTTTGGGAAATCCATTGGGCAGTTGAATGCTCCAGTTTCAACAATGATGAGAAGTCCACCTCCCACTGTTACAACCTCGACATCAATAGGTCATGTGGTTGATTTCATGTTGGCGAAAGGGTACCCTATGGTTATCATTGTGAAATACGCCGATTCCTCCTACGGTACTTCATACAGCTCTAGAGCAGTTGGTGTTTTTACGTCTCAACAACTGTTTAAACTTATCACACCTACGCCAGTATCTGAATTACAATGGCCAGAACTTGCAATCTTTAGACATAAATACACATCGTTGGATGTTTCAAAACGTTAATTCTGCTGGCTGGAATTGAATGTTCAAAGTTAATATGTTGATTGCTGCTAATGAGCCATATCAACTGGAATTTCTGAAAGCGCCACTACTGATTTATAATGGAAAATGCTGCCAGTGAAGTGACCAAGGAAGGTACTTATAATATGGTGGCGTGCTACTGCAGTACGCTCTGATTGAATAGGAAACGGGGTATGCTTTCCTGAACCAACTGATTTCTGGCATAACAATTGCTGCCCTCAACCTACTAACATCTGGAGAGTAACGGCTCTACATTTTGCATTGTTTTATGCTTTCCATTTCTTAAATACCAGTTTTGTTATATGTACTGGCTGGTAGCTTGGGGTATTAGAATGTAAAAACCCTCTCTGTAATGCTTGTAAATTTCAAGTTTTTTTTTTTTAAAAAAAAAAATTGGTGTTTTTGGTTATTAATTTTATGAGTAGAGAACAAACAGCGACCTACCCGGTTCTCCGACACAGCCCAAGAACTCCACCACCCTAGACGGCGGCAATTTGTTGTCTATAGAAAGGCCATAATGTTATCTTCTGTATCAAACTAAATGGCATATATATATAGAAACACTTGACATAATTATATGTTCATTTAAACAGAGAACAATGTGGGGTACCAGATCTGCACCTTCTTCGTTAACACCGGCCATATTAGCATAGTTGAAATTCTCAAACTACCTTCAATAACATGGAAATTGCCTCGTAACTTGGTCACCAAGTCATGGTCAAATGGGTCCCCCACTTCTCTTCAACAAGAAGATTACGCGTATGAGCCCATCCCGGAATGTTCTGTAAGAACACTGAAATGACATAAGCCACCCTCCCTAAAACTGAACATTCCCCGACAATTCATGAACTCATCCTTGCTTGAATCTAATATATCTGTAATTGTAAGATCCATTGATTCTGTCTTAAACAACCAGTATTACATGAAAACTACAACGTAAATAGGTGTGACCTTCAGATGTTATAATCAATCAACCTATCGAATATTCCTAACTCACACGCTATCTTTTGCTTTAGTGAAACTCCCACGACCAGCTTCACTGAGAGGCTTCTCTTCGTCTGTCTACTATAAAACCTACCAACCCCACTTCTTCATCTCAGCTACATATTCAGAAACACTCCCAATATTTCGAGAAAACCAAACATGGGTAAGCAGAATAGCTTTTCACTACTTAGACACCTGAAGAAAGCTGTGAATAGAATCAAGTTTCTAGTTCTACTGCGCATTTGGCAAATGCAGGCTTCAAATGTCAGCAGACCAAGTTATATAAAAAGATGCTTCAGGTTTAATGGTCCAAAGACTGACAAAGATGATAGGGAATGTAGTGAAAGAGGTTTCAGAAGGACAACAAGGGAAGATGATGATGACGATAATATTGACGAGAGGGCAGAGATTTTTATTGCCAACTTTCGGCGTCAACTTAGTATGGAGAGACAGGTTTCTTTGCAGCTAAGGTACTGTACAAATGATAGCTTCGAGTCTGAATAATAGTATTTCTTGGATTCCACTTTTCCTAAGTATTCTATGAAGAAGCACCATTTGTTTGAACGTTGTTTTTGCTCAGGTTATTGTGGTTTCAAGCCATCACCATTAGATGACCGAATTAAACACCAATAAAAACATTTTCAATATTATGAAATATTCGTGATGTATCTTTTCAGATTTTAAACCTTCCTTTATGTAATGTCTGAATCATAGTTATAAATTGTGATTTAATCATATTATTATTAATAAAATTACCGACGAAATTGAAAAAAAATATAATTATTACATAGCCTAACAAAACAGATATACTATATCTAATATTGTAGTCATAAATTGTAATATAAAATCATAAATCTCACAAAAAAATAATGGATATTTCTATAGGTTCTGGGTTTATATTTCAATATTATATATATATATATATATATATATATATATATGCACACACACATATATTTGATATCTTTGGCTTCAAATAGCTTTAGTCAGCAAGTTACGCTGTTTTACCTTGTATAATACTACAAGGAAATATACGTGTCAATATGCCAAACTCAGCACAATTTGTATATGTTAGTCATCGAGTTACACCTTCTGTTAAAAACTTACCACAATATTTCCCCATGAAAGAAAGAGCAGAATCTTTCCATTTGGTATGAACGTAGTGGTGATTCCATTCTTTAATGTTCATTTTGTAAGAACAATAATTCCTGATTTTTGTAAAGAGAAAACTAATTCCAAACTCATTTTTTGTATCTATATTCTTAATTTTTATGCTTAATTTTTTTTTATATTTGCACTAAAAATGAGAACAAAATTATAGCGTACTCATTAACCTATATTCATTCATTCCCATTTAAATTCTCAAAAAAATCGACTTCAAGAGATATCAAGTAATAAATGGCTATAACTTGTATCAGGAACTTAATTGGCTACACATACTGAATACAGTACATTTGTATTTATTAATGCATATATCAAATAATAATTAATAACTTACTCTCTGTTTGTTTTATTGAAATATATATTTTTTTATGAAAAATCATATTTATTTATATATAAGTAAAGTCATAAAAGATTTTTATATTATTTATATATCTTATTATTGACAAAATAATACATGATATCATGTTAATAGGAAAAAAATAATTTTTTCTAAATAGTAGATGTTATTTTCTGTTATACTCATGGAATATTTTATGTAATCTTAATTTATTGTAATTAAAATTATAAGTAAATGAGTTTATACATACGAAAAATATTTTCCATCTTGGAAAGAAACAAAGCCTTAGGTTTTGTTTGCTTTGACGGAAAACATCATTTTAAGAATAATCTCATTTACTTGTATTTCTACTATAAAATATTAAAATAGCAAAAGACACTACAAGAAAATTAGGATTTTTCAACGGAATATTTCAACAGATTTTTCAACGGAAATTATTCCGTTAAAATATTACAACGGATTTTCTCACGGAATTTCAGTTCGTTGTAATAATTCAACAGAAATTACAATGGAGTGAAATTCCGTTGGAGTATTCCAACGGAAAAACGTATCTGTTGGACAATCCATTGGAATTCTCCAGCAGATATTACCACGGACATAGACTTCGTTAGAATATTCCAACGGAAGTATTCCGTTGAAAATTTTCCGTTGGAATATTTGAAATACTCTTAAATAAAGCAACGCGTTTTGATTATTTATTTTATTCCAACAGATATTTCCGTTAGAATTACCGTTGGAATATTCAAAACACGCTTAAATAAAACGGCGCATTTTGATTATTTATTGAATTCCAACAAAAATTTTTCGTTGGAATTTTCGTTGAAATTTTCGAAACCCTTAAACTTATCTCCAATTTCATTTCTGCATATTCGACCGAAAATCTTCACGCGTCCGCAGCGTTTCTTCCTCGCGTCGTCCTCTCCGGTGGGATTTCTTCATTTTGTTCGGTGTTTGAAGTTGCATTTGCGCCATAGTAAGGTAAAATCCCTTTTTTAGAAATTTTTACCGATTTGTTCGTTTGTT
>JANHAO010020325.1:0-12889 GCA_026873985.1 Saraca asoca | reverse complement strand
TACGAATTATTTTAATAATGGTCTACATATTATATATTAAATTAAAATAAATTATTATCTATATTAGAATATGTAGTTAATTTTTATCACCATCATATAATTATAAAAAGAGTGAGAGAAAGTGAGAAACTCTGTCAGACGATCAATAGAAGAGAGAGTGCGAGAGGGGGATGAGAGAGAGAGAGGCTAGGAGAGAAGGAGTGAGAGAGGGTGGGAGAGAGAGAGTGTGTGAGAGAGTATGTAAGACGATCGGTAGGAGAGAAATAGTGAGACAGGGAGAGACAACAACTGTGGGGATGAGAGCGAGCAAGTGTGAGAGAGGAGGGTAAGAGAGAGAGGGTAGGAGAGAAAGAGTGAGAGAGGGCACGAGTGTAAGTGTGAGAGAAGGGGATGAGAGAGAGAGGGTGTGAGAGAAAGAGTGGGTGAGAGAGAGAGGGTGTGAAAGGGGGATGAGAGAGAAAGAGAGGGGGATGAGAGTGAGAGAGGGTGGGAGAGAAAGAGTGAGATAGCAGGCATGGGGATGAAAGCGAGTAAGCGTGAGAGAGGGTCAGAGAGAAAGTATGAGAGAGGGTGAGAGAACAAGTGTGAGAGAGAAGGATGAGAGTGAGAGAGGGTAGGAGAGAAGGAGTGAGAGAGGGTGGGGGAGAAAGAGTGAGACAAGGAGAGACAACAAGTGTGGGGATGAGAGCGAGCAAGTGTGAGAGAGGGCGATAAGAGAGAGAGGATAGGAGAGAAAGAGTGAGAGAGGGCGCGATAGTAAGTGTGAGAGAGGGTCAGAGAGAAAGTATGAGAGAGGGTAAGAGAATAAGTGTAAGAGAGAGGGATGAGAGAGAGAGAGAGAGGGTGCGAAAGAAAGAGTGAGATAGGGTGCGAGAGAAAGAGTAAGAGAGGGTCAGAGAGAAAGTGTGAGAGAGGGGATAAGAGAGAGAGAGTGGAGAGAAAGAGTGAGAGGGTGGGAGAGAGAGAGTGAAAGAGTATGAGAGAGGGCGATGAGAGAGAACGAGTGAGAGAGGGGGCTGAGAGAGAAATAGTAAGAGAGGATGACAGATAGTGGGGAAGGATGAGAGAGAAAGCATACAAGAGGACGAGAGCAAGACTAAGACAGAGGATGAGAGAGAGTGTGAGAGGGAAGAAAGGAAAAAGTGTGAGAGATGATGAGAAAGAAAGTTTTAGAGAGAGGGATGAGAAAGTGGGTGAGACGATTGATGAGAGAGAAAGAGAAAATGAGGGCAGGAGAGAAAGTGTGAGGGAGGATAAGAGAGAGTATGAGGAGGGATGAGAGAGAAAGTGTGAAAGAGGGGGAGAGAGAATGTGAAAGAAAGTATGAGAGAGGGGCATGAGAGAGAAAGAGTGAAAGAGGATGAGAGAGATAGTGTAAGAACGGGTGAGAGAGCAAGGCACCCTACAGTGACTGAAAGCTAACCTACAGTGACGAGTAAAAAGTCGACACTGAAGGCACCCTTTAGTGATGATATTTTCGGTCGTCACTGAAACATAGCCTTTTGTGACGATTAGAAGTCGTCACTAAAAGCTAACCTACAATGACGACTAAAAAGTCATCACTGAAGGTGCCCTTTAGTGACAACTTCATCTGTCGTCACTAAAATATAGCCTTTTGTGACGACTTTTAGTCATCACTAAAAGCTAACCGATAGTGACGACTAAAGTTGCCACTGAAGGCACCCTTTAGTGACGACTTTTTTGATTGTCACTAAAATATAGCCTTTTGTGATGACTAAAAGTCATCACTGAAAGCTAACCTATAGTGACGACTAAAAAGTCATCACTGAAGGCGCCCTTTAGTGATGACTTTTACGGTCGTCATTGAAACATATTCTTTTGTGATGACTAAAAGTCGTCACTAAAAGCTAACCTAAGTGACGACTAAAAAGTCGTCACTGAAGGTGCCCTTTAGTTATGACTTCCCCTATCGTCACTAAAATATAGCCTTTTGTGACAACTTTTAGTCGTCATTGAAAGCTAACCTACAGTGACGACTAAAAAGTCATCACTGAAGGCGCCCTTTAGTGACAATTTTTTCGGTCGTTACTGAAACATAGTCTTTTGTGATGACTAAAAGTCATCATTGAAATCTAATCGACAATGACAACTAAAAGGTCGTCACTGAAGGCACCCTTTAGTGACGACTTTTTTGGTCGTCACTGAAGCATAGTCTTTTGTCACGACTAAAAGTCGTCACTGAAAGCTAACCTACAGTGACAATTAAAAAGTCATCACTGAAGGCGTCCTCTAGTGAGGACTCCTTCTATCGTCACTAAAGCATAGCCTTTAGTCATCAGTCATCACTTAAAGCTAACCTACAATGACGACTAAAAGGTCGTCACTGAAGGCGCCCTTTAGTGACGACTTTTTCGATCGTCACTGAAACATAGTCTTTTGTGATGACTAAAAGTCGTCACTGAAAGCTAACCTATAGTGACGACTAAAAAGTCATCACTGAAGGCGCCCTTTAGTGACGACTTCTTTTATCGTCACTAAAACATAGCCTTTTGTGACGACTTTTAGTCATCACTAAAAGCTAATCTATAGTGACGACTAAAAAGTCGTCACTGAAGGCGCCCTTTAGTGATGACTTTTTCAATCATCACTAAAACATAGCTTTTTGTGACAACGAAAAGTCGTCACTGAAAGCTAACCTACAGTGACGACTAAAAGGTCGTCACTGAAGGTGCCCTTTAGTGATAACTTTGTTAGTTGTCACTGAAGCATAGTCTTTTGTGACGACTAAAAGTCGTCATTGAAAGCTAATTTACAGTGACAACTAAAATGTCGTCATTGAAGATGCCCTTTAGTGACGACTTCTTCTGTCATCACTAAAGCATAGCCTTTTGTGACGACTAAAAGTTATCACTGAAAGCTAACCTACAGTGACGACTAAAAGGTAGTCACTAAAGGCGCCCTTTAGTGACGAATTTTTCGATCATCACTGAAACATAGTCTTTTGTGACGACTAAAAGTCATCACTGAAAGCTAACCTACAGTGACGACTAAAATGTCATCACTGAAGGTGACCTTTAGTGATGAATTTTTCTGTCGTCACTGAAACATAGCCTTTTGTGATGACTTTTAGTCATCACTGAAAGCTAACCTACAATGATGATTAAAAAGTTGTCACTGAAGGTGCCCTTTAGTGACGACTTTTTTTGTCGTCACTGAAACATAGTCTTTTGTGACAACTAAAAGTTGTCACTGAAAGCTAACCTACAGTGATGACTTCTTCGGTCGTCACTGAAACATAGCCTTTTGTGATAACTTTTAGTCGTCATTGAAAGCTAACCTACAGTGACGATGAAAAAGTTGTCACTGAAGGGTACCTACTGTGACATCTTTTTCATTGTCACTGAAAGTCATTACTAAATGTATACCTATTGTGAGGACTAAAAAAGGTCGTCACTAAAAGGTCACCTATTGTGACGACTTTCTGTGTCATCATTGAAAGCTGCCCCTTTCAGTGACGACCTAAAAAGTTGTCACTGTAGGCCACTTTCATTGACGACTTTTTAGTCATCTATGAAAAGTCATCACAAAAAGTCATATTTCTTGTAGTAAAAGGTGAGATTTTTTATGATGGTGAAGGAAGTAGGTTCTGTTATGGTTGGCGCAGAATAAGATACAATATCAATTAGATTTTGATCTTGTAAAAGCATTGTAAGTATCCAAAATAGTAAAAGGATTAATGAATGAAATTAGTCAAGAATATCCTTGATTGAGCAATATGTTGAGTAGCTGAAGAAACTAGCATCAGAGTTAGTTGAGTAAGAGTTTCAGACATATTATATTCAGAAACTATATTGCTAGTCCATTTCATCTTGATGATCCTTTTCTTCTTAGGAGGATTTTCAACCTCTTCTTTAGTTGTTGACTGATCTAGATTGGATTTTCTTATGTTATTTTCTTTTCATTTTTGGCACTAGTGGTTCAACATCCAGAAACATAGCATTTTCTTTATCATGTTTCCATTACACTTTCTTGACTATAACTTTCGTCACATTGTCTTCATGAGCTATGCCAAGAATCTTAATGGGCACCGTAGCATCTAAAAGTAGTTGAAACAAAAGTTAGCACATGCAAGTTAAGACAACATATAAAAATCAAGCAAATTACCTAAAGGTTTTACCATAAAAGCCATCAATAATTGTCTAATGTCAAAAAGATGCAAGAAATGATAGGCAATAGTGACATTAAGGATAAGATTTGGGGTGACAGGTTTGGCCAAGCTAAAAGGACCATTAGGTAAAAGGATTGGTTTCAATTTAAAAAGTAGTGTATTCATCTTTACCAAAGGATTTTTATTATAAGCTTTCCACCATGACGAGATTGGTTTCGTCAACTATAATAACCATATACTTTAAATGTTTATGATCATACTCAACTTTATAGTATTTTTCAAAGGCCAATATTTTGGCAATGTGTATATTTGTCTTTGTTGAGGCCCCTACGATCTATATAATCACACAATGAGAAAACTTGTTAGAGATTGGTACATTGAAATATAAGTGAGTTTTAGATAGCTACCACTCTGAAAGAATCACTATATATGCAAGATATAGAGAGAAATTGTGTAGCTCAAACTATGTTCACATGCTAAAATTAGAGTCCTTGACTTGACAACATGTAGAAGGTTTCAAAGTTTACCCTTGAAACTATTTATCTAGGAGCATGGCTAGATATTCTTGTATGAGGCCATGTTAATAGGTTAGGGTGGCTATTTGGAAGAAGGAGTTTGAACCCTAAGGAAGACCAGTAAGGAGATATTGAAGACATAAAAATTTTAACTGAATTTTGACACTTTGAGAACTAAATGGGTTTGGATCAGAAGTAAACCAAGATGGGCTATAAGATTAGGAATAAAACATCAACAGATGTTGAAAGGAATGGTTATCATTAAAAGATTACAAAGTCAAAAAGAAATGGTCAAATAGTTCTTTAGGAGATTTTGACTCAAGTTCTTTGTTTAATAAAGTATTCAAAAGTTTAAGGCCATATGACAAAGTTTTGAATTTTGGGTCAAAATTCTTCAAAAAGTTAAAATTTTCTTCTAGAGCTATAGTTAACCATAATTGTAAAATCTAAAAAGTGCCTCCTAAATTGGAGATAGAGTCAAGATCCCTAAGATGGTTGATGAATAAATTAATGTTCTAAAAAAAATGGCCAACACAAAAGGGCTAGTGCCAAATGTCGACCTTCATGTAATAAAACAACTAGGGGAAAAAATGAAGAAACTATCTTCATAGATGAAACACAAAAGTGATGTTGCAAAGCCAGTAAAATATAAAGGTGATGTGAGAAATTGAAGTATTGAGTGAACCTTGGAATGTTATAAAAAAAGGTTGAATAAGTGGATTTTTTTGTTGAAATGGTAATAAGTTGGTAGAAGTTGTTGGTCAATAGAGAAAGTAAAGATGAGATAGTTTTGTCATTTGCCTTTAGGCTAGTGACAGAAGTGATGTCAAAAGATAAAGGTCCAATCATGTCCTAGGGAACATGAAGGCTGTTGATAAAAGGAGACCAAAAACATTAGGAACCCCAATTAATGGAGGGTGCATTTTAAAAAAATTGAGACAATTGAATTATATAAAAAATACCTATTTCTTTCCAAAAATGTTCTTCTTCTAATTGAACTTAGTCTAACCAGTTCAAATATGCTATGGAAGGACTTGGAAAATTCTTAATGACCCTAATAGTTTTAGACACCCATGGGATGATAGAAATAAACTTGGATAGTAGTAAAAGTTTGTGTAGAAATAAAAAATCCATGTTTGATTTTCCGCTAGAAAAACTAGCAATTTATTTTCATTATTGTCAAATTTAGTAAAAAGGATGGATACGTTGAACTAGAGAACTGAAAGTGTTTCAAAATGAGGATATGGAACTTTAGTGGTCCAGACACCTAAGAAGATCAACTAAAAGTAGTGCCATGAGTTCTATGAATCTTTGTTTTAAAAATTGAAGATCGATGAAAGAGAAATAGCCATATAGAGTAAAAGAGCTTGAAAAGAAGAATATATCACTAATTAGTCCAAGGGACCAAAAATAAAATGAAATCTAAAGATCCAAAATACTATTAAAAGCTAGAGAAAAAAGGTGGTCACTTTTCATAAATGGCACCTCAAAAAGGTGCAAAAGAATAGCCTTGATTACTTGTAGGTGTGGCTACCATCATTGCCTATTGGAACATGCAATTTGTCAATTAATAGTTTCACGTGTCACGAAGCAACTCAAAAGTCATGGTTTTAGTCAAGCGATTCCACCAAGGCCTTTTCAACATGTCTTTTAATTTCATGAGTTAGTCGATTACTTGAACCAGGGATATAAGGGCATAGTTTGGCTTGATATTGAAGTCAAACAAATGGCTAGATTGACACAAGAGTTATAGTTGTTGGCAAATATAACTAAAGCAAAAGCACGTGTTGAGCACATGATAATTTGTTACCTAGCAATTGTTTTGTTAGCTTTATTTTAATTTTGCTAGGACGCTTGTCCATTTTTCTTAGGGTCAGTTTTCTTGAACAATTATTCAAAGAAATTGTTCATGTTCCTTATAAATAATGCACCAATGCACTAATGAAGAAATGAATTTTATGTCATTGTAACCACTTAACATACCACAACACACTCTGTGTTCTTTGTAGCACTCTACTACACATTTTAGTACTCTATTGATCCTTTTTAGTTTGTAAGAACTCCTCACTCCTATGTTTGTAACTTTATGTGCCATTATTGCTCCTTTTGATGTAATCTACAACAATCTAGACTATAATCTTTATATGTTTTTACTTTTTTCAACTGTATTGCTTGATCTAGAGATCCCAGAAGGTCAAAATCTTGTCTTTCTGCTGTGAAGAATCTATCTTGGAGTCAAAACTTTCTAGCTTGGAAAATTTGGCTCGAAACAACTTCCTTTTCCTTTCTTTTATAAACCCACTTTCAACTTTCTCTCCCTTTTGGTCCTTCTCTTTCCAATGGTTGTGTCATTTCAACTTCATTGTAGGTGTTGTTAGAACTTTTTTCCAATTATAGACCTAATAATTAAGAAATTATAAAGAATGTTGAAGTATAGTAGCCCATATGTGATAATAAAGGCTGGGTAGTATTAGTGACACTTAGGCTCTAATAAAGTATTAGGTGTTTTCCACTTATGGGTCGGATCACTACCACATTACATTTTATTTTAATAAGGTCCCTACTCCTAATACCCTATGCTACTATAGACTCCATATCTATTTATAGACACTCTCCCCAATTTTGTCGTGAAAGCTAGGGTAACAATAGAGGAGTGCCCTTTGTAAATGTGATCTATATGTGTGATCGTGATCAATTCAAACATGAATATATTGAAGCATTCACAAATACCAAGTCTTAAAGAATGTTCCATACAAAAAGCCTCTAGTGTTCATCAAGAAGGGGCTTTTTTAAAATAAGAAAAAGGACAAATCTATTTCATTAATATATGCCTCATTGCATAGTTTTTCATGTGTAGAGGGAGTCTCTAAGTCACCACACTTTAATCCCTAGCCCATGCCATATTGCCTATTTGGGTCATCGACCACACCTCCTAAAGAGCATTCCAAACTAAAGCCCTAATTGTACAAGTAAACATACTTTTTTTTTAGATGACATAAGGGTTTTTCTCCTAGCTCAAAAGGGTTTTAATGTGCCATCTCATATAATTATGAATATAAAAATGCAAGGATTAGAACCATGTGCTTTTCTACTCACATTGGATAAACAATTTATGCTAAAATGACATAAATACCCCTAAATGGGGGGAAATATGGAAAAATAATAAACAAGTGAATTTACTCCTAAATTTGCAACATAAGGCCTCCTCTTCATGTTTGATTTTCTTAGTTTCATCCAAAACTAAGCATGTTTACCTGTTAAACTAGTTCAGAAGACTAGCTTGTGACATATAAGGAGGAACTTGATTTCTATAGTAGCTCTAGATAATGTTAGTTATTTATGTCATT
Source organism: Saraca asoca (assembly GCA_026873985.1). NCBI lineage: Eukaryota > Viridiplantae > Streptophyta > Magnoliopsida > Fabales > Fabaceae > Saraca > Saraca asoca. The sequence continues at coordinate 4,898 of JANHAO010020325.1, read as the reverse complement.
TTGGCAATAGAGAATTTAATTTGCTTTACAATTCATGTGTGATTGCAATTGGTGTATTGTGTGATGGAATGAATAAGATCAATTTGGATCCTAGTTTTGTTCACTTGATAAATATATTGATTGGAAAGAAAAGAAGTTAGACAAATGAGAAGTCCTTAATGTTGTGGCACAAAATTCTGGGAGACATTTCTAAAGAAAGAATACAAGGAATCATAAAAAGAAAAGATCATACATGATCTCGATTTCTTAGACTATGACATGTGTATAGATTGCATCAAGGGAAAATTCCTTGCTAGTGCTAAAAATGGGAAGGGAAGTAGAAAACAGGATACCCTAGAGCTAATTCACACTAGCATCAATGGACCTATTATGCCTAGTGTTATAGGTGGCTATCAGTGCTTCATCATCTTTATTGATGATTATTTCAAGTTTGGATAGGTGGAGTTGCTCAGTAAAAAATAAAAATCAATGGATGCCTTCAAGTCATTCAAGGCTACAACTGAGCTTAAACTAGGAAAGAAAATCAAATGTGTCAACTCTAACAAAGGTGGTGAGTAACACGGTAGGTTTGATGAGATTGTGAGAGACCTAAGTCCTTTTGCCAAGTACCTATAAGAGTGTAGGATTGGAATCAGTTACACCATGCCTTGGATATCGAAATAGAAAGGTATTGTGAAAAGAATAAACTAGACACTTGTGCATATGGTGATATGCATGTTAGCTTATTCATCATTGCCAGAGTTCTAGTAAAGTGATGCCTTGAAAACTACTGCATATATTTTGAATTAAGTTTTGAGCCAGTTGATGCCTAAAACCCTTTAAAAGTTTATTTATGAGAGAAAGCCTTGCTTGAGCCATTTTTATATTTAAGGCTATAAAGCCAAGGTGAAATCATTTATTCCTTCCTAAAAAAAAAAACTTGATTCAAAGCCCATTTATGGGAACTTTATTGGCTATGTAATGGCTTGAGAGGCAATAGGTTCTACTATACAACTCATTCAACCGAAGTGGTTGAATTTAAAAGATCCATCTATTTTAAGGATGAGTTGGATAATAGGAGTCAAGTACCATGCATCATGACCTTCAGAGAAGAAAGTGTTGTAATTCCACTAGTGCCACAACTTGGTGAATCATCTTCTATTATCCCACAAGTTGATCCAATGTAACCAATGATAGAAGATATAGAGCCACAAGAAATAGTTAATGAAATTTATTGAAAAGGTTCAATTAAGTTCATAAACTAACAATCTCCAATGATTATTTAGTTTACCTACAGGAGCATAAATTTGATGTTAATAATAATTTTGATCCCCTACATTTTCATAGGCTATATCTGGTCCCACTTTTGTAGAGTGCATTAGTGTAAGAATGATGAATTGGCATCAATGAATAAAAATTAAGTGTGGAATCTAGTTAAATTATCTATCAGTTCTAAGTCAATTGAATGCAAATGGGTATTCAAGACCAAGCGGGATAATCAAGGTGAAATTGAAAGGTACAAGGCTAGACTTATAGCAAAAGGCTACACTTGAAAGGAAGGCATAGATTATAAAGAAGCCTTATCTATAGTATCAACTAAGGAATCATTCCAAGTTGTTATGGCAATGGTAGCTCATTTTGATTTGGAGCTAATTAGATAGTCTTCTTGAATTGTGACCTAACAAAGATAATATACATGAAACAATGATATGGTTTCCACAGAAAGGGCACATAACATATGGTGTGTAAACTAAGGAGATCCATATATGATTTGAAGCAAGCATCTAGACAGTGGTATCTCAAGTTTCATGAAATAGTAACTTCTCTTTAGTTCAAGAAGAATAGTGTAGACTAGTGCATCTATATGATTATGAGCACAAATAGTTTTGTAATTCTGGTACTATATACTAATGACATTCTCTTTACAAGTAATGACCTAAAGTTATTGATTGAGACAAAGCAAATGCTATCAAACCTTTTTGAGATGAAATATCTTAGGAATGCTACTTTTGTTTTAGGCTTAGAGATTTATCATGACAAATCCTAGGGTAAACTTGGCTTGTCTTGGTGGTTGTGCATTGAGAAAATACTAAAGAGGTTCAACATGGCAATGTGCTCTTAAGTATCTGCACCCATTCAAAAAGGTGAGATTTTTTCAAAATCCTATTGTCTTTAAAATGATAAAGAAAGTGAAAAGATGAAGAGTGTTCCATATGGGTCCATCATAAAGAGCCTGATATATGCTCATATGTGCACACATGTTAGTGTAGTAGGAAGATACTTGAGTGATCCTAGTCAAAGACATTAGACTACTACTAAAAGAGTAATAAGGTACTTGCAGGGTACAAAATATTATATGATGGCCTACAGGAGATCAGGAGATCTCATGGTTAAAGGCTACTTAGACTCAGATTTAGCTAGCTGTCCAAATGATCACAAATCCTCATTTGGATACATCTTTATGATGGCTAGAGGAGCTATGTCATGGAAAAGTGTCAAAAAGTCACTAATAGCAACTCTACTATGAAAATAAAGTATGTAGCCTATTATTAAGCTACTTGTGAAGCTTTATGGTTAAGGAATTTCATTGCTAATTTTAATATTGTTGAGAGCATCTTAAGGCTCTTATCCATTTACTATGATAACTTTGTTATTGTTAGCTTCTCTCTAAATGATAAAAGTTCTACCCATACAAAACATTTTAATGACAAATACTAGTTTGTAAGAGAGAAGATATATGAGCATATTACTTGTATTGAGCATGTTTCCATGGATTAAATGCACATGGATCCACTGACCAAAGCTTGGTTGTTGAAATGTATCATGACCATATAATTAATATGGATTTGGCTAAGCTTTTTGATGTATTGGGTTAGTAGGAGTATTATATTTAATGTAATTACATTTGTTGTTTCTCTTGAGAAATGTATTAATAAAATATTCATGATATTTCTATGTATTGTTATTTTTGCACATTATCTAGTTATGATATGTTATTGGAGACATTTAGAACTTGTCTCACTACTGTGTTGAGAATATTGATTCTCATTTGGCATCTTAGGTGGATGCTAGGACCATTGTGTAGAGATTTATATATAATCACATTTACAATTATATAAATCTTGTTATGCACATCTTACATTAAATTTCAATATGCAAGATATAAATGTGCAATATGTATGATATCAATATCCCTTTTGGATGTAACATTCTACACTGTTGGACACTTATGATCTCAATTTAAACTTATAGGTGTAATAGAGCCTTAACTTACTTTGACATTTATTAAAGTGGCCATGATATCTAAATTATCTGGTCCAAGTGGGAGACTATTAAAATCTTTTTCCAATTATAGACCTAATAATCTAGAATTATAAAGAATGTTAAAGTACAATAGTCCATATGTGATGATAAAGGTTAAGCTTTATCAGTGGCACTCAAGCTTGAATAAGGTATTGGGTGTTTTTTTGTTGATGGGTTGGATCACCATTTAGTTACATTTTATTTTAATAGGGCCCTAACTCTTAATTATTAGTATAGGATTCCCTAGAGACAATTGTTATAATAGCATGAATACTAATGTCTTAGCATATTTAATGAAATGTTATGTTTTAGCCTCTTTATCAATTTAGTCTTAAATATATATATGTTGTATACTATCTTGGATAAAGTCCTTGAAGTTATAATTGTGTACAAATAAATTATAATAGAGATTGTGATTATGAGATAATTTGTAGATATAGTTATAATTTCTATATATCCTTGGCTATGGAATAATTGATAAAAACATGATATTAATTATTCATGAGTAAACTAACATACATTATGTCACATTCTTTGAAAGAATGTAGTGATCTCATACACTATTTGATATGGAGATATCTAGACAAACATATAGGTATATGTTAGAGAACATATAACTAGATTGACCCACCTTGAGAAACCATATAGATTGTTACTACATGTCAATGTACTTATCATATGAAAGGTGGTGTAGTTGATCCTTATACTTGAAATCAATAGAATATCTTATTGGTGGAGTCATGAACTTTGATTTTATTCTAAACTTGCACTCTTGAAAGAGTAGATTCAAATAATTTTGGATATACCATGAAGTACATGAAGGTTGTGATTGATTAAGAGAGAATTCATCCTCCTTGGTAACGAAGGAAAGATATTCTAAATATATTTTGACTATTGTGCTATGATCAAAATCATAGTCATATATATTTGCTGGGTTTCGATGTAGTAAGCACAACAAAAATTTAAAAATTTTGAAACCTACCAAGGATCCATGTACAAAATATAAATCAATTGGTCCAAAAAAAATACCTTATTGCATTGTGTTTATGCAGAATATAGCAACACAGATCAACGGTTTGATGCAAGATCAGCAACACCAGAATCCATCCCCTTGATGTTATGGTTGGATGTGATGTTGTGGTTGAATATAGCAACCTAGATTTCATCTCCTTAATACTACGGTTGGATGGGATACCATGGCTGGATGGTGTGTTGTGACTAGATGTAGAAATCATCAACATAGAATGGCATATCCATGTCTCTATAGTATCCACACACAAGCTAGATAAAACTCCAATCTATCGGATGGAATCGCCTCTCTCACTACATCTCTATTGGAAGACGGCTCTCTCTATTTTTTTCTAGGATATCTCAATTATTTTTTGAAAAATGGTTTTTTTTTCAAATTCAGCTGCTCTATTTTCTACCATTCTTTTTGTTCTATTCAGCTGCCTCACTAATCCTAGACATTATATTTATAACTCTAGGGTCTAGTAATGAAAAGACCTAGGTCCAATCCAACTAAAAGTCTTAGTCCTAGCCTAACTGAGAGTCCTAGTCCAATAGAAAGTGTGGAAAGGCTTTTAGGCTTAAGTTATTAAATTAGTCTAACTAAC
>JANHAO010020324.1:0-12891 GCA_026873985.1 Saraca asoca | reverse complement strand
AAATGGTCCTTGGGTTCGACCTGGGTTGCCTATGCTACAAGTTAGTTTAGGTAGCTCTAGTTTATAAATTTCTAATTCGATCCGCTTTGACACGCGCGATCAAAGTCTAGCAGCAAGCTCACAAATATTGCATAAAGTGTTTCCTAAACCAATTAGATCGGTAATTTAGTCTTTGATAAGTAAAGCCACACTCACAAATCTCCAAAATATGATTTTATATTTTTTATGGATGTTTGCTTCCCATAATTGAGACCACATTCTTGTTATTGAATTTGATGCTATGGACTAATTAGAAAATGTAGTTAATTCTCCTAATGATACTAAATTAGAAGAAACTAGGCATTTATATATTGATTTTGTTGAGAACTTGCCAGAGGAATTCAATGTCTAAACCCTATAATCATGACCTTTAATAGGGATATGTAACCTTTCAATATAATTAACCTCATCAATAGGAAATAAAGAATGAATTAATTCACTATTTAATGACCTTTGGTTATCCTTCATTAAATTTGAAACCCTTAAGTCATGCTTAGCCATAAGGCCATCTTTAAGTCTTGGAGTGTAACCTTCATAGTTAGGAACCCACCAGTCTTTTAAGGCTTTAATTGAAACTCCCAAGTGAATTACCTAGTAGTATCCCTGATTAATTATAGATTTTCCTTCTTATATTCTAACTCAGGCCTAAGAACCAATCGACTATGCAACTTCCAAGAAATTCAGACCTTTAGGATATTTGGTACTAAACCATTTAACCCATAGAGCTTTTTTCTCCACTTCTATCCTCTAAGTCAGCTTACTTAGAAGAGCTTTATTAACATTGTGAAATTTCTTAAAGCCAAGCCCACCCAAGTTTTTATATTGACATAGAACCTTCCAAGCTTTAGTTATTCTTTTCCTTCACTCTCTACCAAAATCTTTTGCACAATTAATCTTATTTAACATAAACCTCAGTAGGCACTTTTAAGTGTAGACATAGTATAAACTAGAATTTGTTGTAACACAGATGAAATCATAGTATACCTCTTAGATCAAGATAAGGCATTCTTCCTCCATCCTGACAACCTAACCTGAACCTTCTCGATTAAAAAAATGAAAATCCCTTGATATAGTCTTTGACAAGAATAAAAGGATACCCAAATATTTAACATCACTTCTAAGAGCACCAATATGCAAGAAATCAATTAAACATCTTCTTATTATTCTTAATATGTTTCTAGAAAAGAAAACTCTAAATTTAGCTTCATTTATTTTTTGACCCAACCATGACTCATAAGTGTTTAACACATCCCAAAGATGAATAGCTTTATCTATATTTGCTCTAAGGAAAATTATGGTATCATTAGTAAACATCAAGTGAGATATAGAAGGACCATCTCTTGACACTTTAACCCCATAAAGCTCTCATTTTGCTCAGTCTTAAGAAGCAACCTTATGAGAACCTCTAAACATCAGATAAATAAATGGGGTGATAGAGGATCCTCTTGATGCAAACCTTTGAGGAAAGAATTTTTTATAGGGATTACCATTTAATAGAACTTGGGAAAAGACAATTAATATATAGTAATTAATCCAATTTACAAACTTAGCATTGAATCCAAATATCTCCAACACTTTGAGTACAAAACCTTATTCCACTTGGTCATAAGCTTTTTGCATATCCAACTTTAAACTTAGCAATCCCCTTTGACCTCTTTCTTTTTTCTTTTTTTTTTTTTTGCAAATGAATGCATTATGTCTTGAGCAAGTAATCCTTTCTTCATAATCCAATGGCCTAGGAGAAAAGCAGATTGGACTGGAGAGATTAATGACTTCAAAACTCCTCTCATCCTATTCGTAATTATCTTGGAAATTAATTTGTAAGTTAAATTACAAAGGCTTATGGGACTAAAATCACCAAATTGGTTAGCGCCCATAAACTTAGGGATTAAAACAATGAAAGTGGAATTAATTTCCTTCAACAAAAACCTAGAACAAAAGAAATTATAAATTGTTTGAGTCACTTGATGTCCTATAATGTCCCAACATCTCTTGAAAAAAAAATAGCCATAAACCCATAAGGACCCAGAACTTTAAGGTCAAACATAGTAGATAAAGTTTCCTAATTTCATTGATTTCTCTCTCAGAGGAAATTTCACACATTTTATTAATTTCATCTTCAGAAATAATTGGTTAAATTAGACCATTAAGATTGTTTAGGAAACCTTGGCTTGCACTAGTAAATAGATGTGGAATTCTTCCACAAAATAATTTTCCAATTGATTTCTATTTCACAAAAAATGACCAGAAGGTAGTTTAACTTTAACAATAACGTTCCTCTATCTTTTAATGATAGTTGATAATTGATAGAATTTCAAACTACAATCACCATCATTCACCCAAATCTTACAAGACTTTTGATGTTGGATCTCTTCTTGATGAATAAGTTTTCCATTAATATTACTTTAAATATGTTTTTTGCATGAGTTTGTTCTCTTTAGTTGGTTCCTTTGAAGATCACTATACAACACTCTTAATCTAGTCAAACAAAAACCCAAATGATTTCGGTTCCATACATTTTGCACTCTTTGAACTTCCTTGAGCTTATAGGTGAATAGAAATGCCTGAGAATTAGGGTAAGTAATCTCCCAAGCTTTAGTTATAGTCTCTTTACATGAGTTATCCCTTAACCAAGCTAGAAGAAACCTAAATGGCCTTGGTTTAGAATCCTTATCAAAATAAACACCTAGAAGAATAAGAGAGTAGTCTAATACCATAGAAGTTAAATGTATTATAGCAGCTTTAGGGAATTGTAACCTCCAAAGATCATTATATACAACTCTATCCAATTGTTCCCTAATAACTTGAGAACTAGAATGACCATTATCCCAAGTGTGAGAGGAATCATGAAATTCCAACTCAATGCCTCATAAATGATTCATAAAACCTTGGAAAGCAACATCATTAGAATTACCTATTGCCAAACCACTATACTTAACCTCAGAAAACAAAAGGGCATTAAAATCACCTAGAATGATCCATGGATCCATCACAGTAGATTGAATATCATATAATCGATCCTAAAGTTAATGTCTTTCTCCATGGTATAAAGAACCATACATTCCTTTTAATACCATTTTGAAAGATTTCCCTCATTCTTAATAGTATAATGTATCAACCTATCAATCCCTAGTAATACTTCCACATCAACACTTGATTTCCAAAACAGAGCTAAACCACCCCTTCTATCATTAGTTGGAATAGCAAAAAAGTTATTCATTTTAATAGAAAGACTTACCTCCTAAATCTTTGAATTAGTGGCTTTTGATTCATAGACAAACACACAATTAGGTTAATGAAATCTTAGAAGGGCTTGAAAAGCCCTCACTATCCAAGCTCTATTGACTTTAAAATATATATTAATTAACATAAGAAAAATCAATAAATATAATCAAATTCATGTATCTCGTAGATTTACATTAATATTTCACTAGAAATAAGCACATGAATCTTAAATTTAACAAATTGTAATATTTCTTTCAAAAAAAAGTTAAGGGGTATTTCAAATATCCCTACTATGTTTCTATCTTATATATATGTTAAATAAAAATGAAACCAAAAAAGACTAAGTGATTATCTATGGATTACTCATAATCTTCTCTTCACCACCATTACTTCCATCTACATTACCACCAATATTCTTATTTCTTTCTTTAATTTTCAACCATAAAACAAACTCTTTAACTACTAATTTCATTTTCTTAAATAATTTTAAAATATAAAAAATTTGAAAAATTTACTTAGTTATGTTTTATTAGAAGCTCCAACCGTGTTGATGATGTAAAAGAGTCATGTAGGAATCATGTCAAAGTTGTGTTGAAGTACACAATTTTCTTTTTGACACACATATTGATGTACAGCCAATATGTGTGGTGAACATGTCATACAGGTATCGTATTTGATATGCGTTAAACATGATGACATGCATGTAAATGTCGTGCTGGTATATAATTAACTCATCCAATGTGTAAAGATTCTACTATGATTAAGTCTATAAAAGACTTATAGACTAATAGCATACTACATATATATACATATATATATGTATATATGTATTTTAAATTTCAAATTTCAAATATGCTAAAGTGATAAATCTTGACAAAAGATGTCGGGGAATCTTTTGACTTCTTTTGAAAGTTGTCAAGTGACCTTTTGTCCTCTTTTGAAAAGATGTCAAGGTCGAAAAGCCATTTCATCTTCTTGTGCTGACACTTTATTTGAATTTGAATGTGAGTCCTATTTAGTTGAAATGTCATCTTCATTTCATCTAGCCAAAATTTGCATCTTCATTTCATTTCATTGAGATGCCATCTTCATTCCATCTGATTTTGAATTTGCATCTTATCTTTTGACATTTGAATTCTTATTCAAGCATTACTTTGGACTTCAGTCTAAGAGGCTAAAGCAATCTTCTTCATTTGACTAAGCATAGTCCTTTTCTAGTTTGGATAAGATGAGCTAGACTTTGCTATTTTCCCTTTGAGTTGAAGGAGAATCACTTATAGCTTTTCTACATAATCCTCTTTAACAACAATATTTAATTTGTCAGGCTTGTCTTAATCTTCATAATTTTTGAATCACACTATAAGTTGAAATTTTATTTTACAATAATTTGTTTATAAATTTATCTCCAGTGGGGACATTTAATTTGAATTAGAGCCTCTTAATTTGAACTCTCCTTTTGAGTCTGGAGGCAGACTCTCTTTCTCTTTTTCTCACATAGAGCCTGGAGGCATACTCTTAATTTTATCTCTCTTATAGAATTTAACAATGGATCTTGGATATTTTAATTCTTTCTCTTAGAGTCTAGAGGCAGACTCTTATAATTTGAATTCTCTCTTAACCCTATTTGTCCCTGCAAAAAGAACTACAAGTTACAAGATTTAAAAGAGAAAGTTAATTTTAAAATTGAAAACTTTGGTTTGATAAAATCAATTTGAAGACTATTGTGAAAAGAAATCAAAGATGTGAGTGAAACACCTTTGAAATCTAATTTTAATTTGAAAAAGAGAATTCTTTTTCATTGACTTTGCAAGAACAAAATATTCAAGCATTTGAACCAATGTTCTAAAAGAGGACTCAAAACATAGGATTTAATTTAAAATACCTTAGGCAGATTCATAATCTACCCAAAATTATGAAACTTTTGGCAAATTTAATTTGAAGAATTTTGAAAGATATCAAAGATATAAGTCAAACATTTTAGGAAATCTCTGATGATAATTTGTGAAAACAATTATAGTAGATTTGTAGTCTACTCTAATCGTAAGATTATTTGATAAACTAATTTGAAAAACTAGTTTTCTTTAGCATATTGGTATTCTAAAAAGTATGTCCAAAGTAAACCTATTTTTTATTAGAATTTTGGGTGAAACAGGAAAATTCCCAAAAAATATCAAAGCAGAATTGGAAAAGTTCCCATTCTCCTTTGACTTCACCTTGGAAAATTTTCTTAATTTGGAAATTTATAATTGGTATTTTGGTTGAAAAGGAATAACCAAGTAAACTAAAACCTTTTATTTTGAAAAGATAAGGTATTATACTAGTCCTACATATAGTTCTAGTATGTATACCTATTTGGTTAGTAGGCTATGAAAATCTTTAGCCTACAAAAAGGTGTGATTTGAAATTGATAAAATTTTCTCAATCTGGAAAGTGGAATGAGAAATAATTTAAAGGTTATCTTTACTGATATGGTTCATAATTACCATTAAACCTGTATCAATTAAGATAATTCTTTTTGTTTTCTAATTTGTTGACAAAAATGTCAATTTTGGAAATCATTTGGTTATGAAAATTTTCAAGCCATAAACCTGGTTTCATTTAAGGAATTTGAAAACTAGTTTTGTCCTAGTTTTTTCATTCACTAGAACCAGCGGAGGCGACCTCTAAAGAGAGGAAATTAAAACTAATAGGCAATCAAATGGAAGTAGAGATCACAGACAGACTGCAATGGAATCTTTTATTAGAATTTGAATAGAAAACTTACAAGTTGAACTCCAGACAGTTCCAGAGTTTGCTTGGTAGGAGGGAGCACTTCTAAATTTTTGGTTGCCCTTATTGAGATCGGGGGTCTATTTATAAGAAATTTTACATTCTACTGTTTTCTATAACTTTGGCCTCGTGAGGCTACAGTGACATACTACAGTAGACTAATAGTGACCTACTATAGTAGACTAATTTGGATGTTTCCTACCGTTCTAAAAATATTCCTTTGGTTGGTTGATTTGTTATTTTTGAAAATATTCTAATTCTTTTGATAGACCCTTTAATTTGCATTTGCATTTGATTATCATTTGTGTTGCATTTGTCGACACTTTGTCTTTTCTGCCAACATTTGAATTTGTCTTTCATTTAAATTTCATTTCCTTTGATAAGTCATCATTGAGATTAATCCCGAAATAGTCATCTTCATTGCATTAGGCGTAATCTTTTGCTGCTTCTAAGTCATTAAAAGCACAGGATTCTGCTTCCTCAGTATTTATGAGTTGTTGGAGGATTTCATGTAATTTCAAATCATATTCCTGTTTAGAAGAGATTAAAGCAAAGGAAGCTGTAATTTATGATTTCTCTAGGAGGAATTGTTAGCTTCCTTCCTTTCCATTTTTGTGGAAATGAGGGTTCTTTTGAAACCATTTTTGGATTTCATTAGTATGTGCTTTGTTGGTGTACTTATATGAACTCCACCATTTGACAGAGAGCTTCCTTTGTGAAATTAGCCACTTGGATAAAGCATTTTCTTTTGAATACTGGTACTCCCATGAAAAATACCATGGAAATCTAATTTTTGAGAAAAATTGAAGAAGGATGGAAAAAATTTCCATGATTAAGATTATTAAAATAGGATTTTAAAGTATTCCATCCTTTTGCAACCTTTTCACGAAAAATTTCAAGGATAGGACCATAAATATCTCACCATTTAAAAAACTAATTTGGGAATTTATACTTTTTGTTCTTGTTGAAGACAAACAACTAAGAATGTTTTCAATTTTTGTTTTGATAAAATATGGCATTACACCAAACCTTTTGATAATTCCAGTAGGTATAACCATATAGTTCTCAGGGGATTGAAAACTTTTTAATTTGATTAAGGTCTTTGCCCCAATCAGTTGGAGAAATAATTTTCTCAATTTGAAAATTTAAGTAAATAATGTCAGTCTCATCCCCTTTGGAGACATTACGCTTAATCTTAACTGAATCAGTATCAATCAAGATTAACCCATAAAAATTTCTTGTTTTAGTAACAATTTCTGGGGTAAAGTGAAATTGTTTTGGAAAATTTTTTTAGAAAACTTTTTTAGGATCTTTGTCCCAATATTCTAGCTCCATCTAGATGATATTTTATGGAACCGGCTTTTAGACATATTTGGTGATAATTCTAGATGTTTGAGGATTAGTAATGGTTATTTGCTTTGATGAAGTACTAGCAACAATTTTTGGTTCTTCATCTTTTCAATTTGTTTAAGAATTTTAGCTTGTTCAAGAACTAGGTTCTTGGTTTGATTTTCTTCTTTAGCTATATCAGCTCAAGACATTTTGGTGATGGGGTAGTTCACACAAGGTGAGTGGTAGCAAGCAAACCAGACTACACCAGCCATCATGATTGCCTACTTCACTAATCAATAGCTAACTTCTCTTTTCCCGGGCTAAGCACTCTTTAGTTCAGTCCTTCTTAGTTAAGTTGGGAGTTTAGTTTTTGAAGAGAGTTTTCAGAGTGCAAAGAGCAATCTTTTGTTCTTCTCTTCTCTGTAACTTTTTACCTTCCATGGAGGGCTAAACATTTGTAATCAGTCCAAGGAGTTGACTGCTTGAAGATTAATGTAGAGATCCTGTTTTCAACTTGCAATTCAATTGTTTGTCATTTACTCTCCTTTTCTCTCTATTTTATTTAGAATTTTGAGTTAAATGGCTTCATTTAATTTAGAGTTTAATATGATTATTGCTTAATAATCACTTGTGGAAGAGGATGGTAGAAACTAAGCAATACATTAACTAATGGATTGTTTGTTAGTAGAGTTCTACATAAGACTCATTAATCATTTCAAGGCTTCTTGTTATGATTTTAGGCTAGAAAATATGATTAACAATTGGATGAATATTTATGATCAAGGATACATTAATCTCAAGCTTAGTTGATACCCTTGGGCTGGTTGGTTTATTTACTCTTGTTTCCATTTCTACATTGTAGTGTGCTGGTTAGAATCATTACTGCCACTCCCATTTCTATCTCTTAATCTAATTAATATCATCCAGATGATCCAAGGACTCGACCCAATGTTGCCTCTACTACAAGTAGTTTAGGTAGTTTAGTTTATAAATTTCTAATCTCGATTGGCCTTGGTAGCTGATCCTCCATATCCTAAATCTGAAGCATTTGTTTCAACAATTTTTAATATAGATGGATTAGAAATCTGCAAGCATGGAAGACTTTTGACATGAAGTTTGATCCTTCTGACAACATTTGTATAAATATCTATCCAAGGAGGAGGATTCTTTTTGAGATGTTCATGTAAAGGTTGTATGATATTAGCCATTTGAGGAAACAAATCTAAGACATAATTCAAACATCCTAAAAATCTTTACAATTGAGTTTTATCAAGAATTTGATTTGCAAATTTGTCAGCAAACTGAATTGCTCTCTTATTTAGTGTAATAGTTCCCTAGGAAATGTAATGTCCAAGAAACCTGGTTTTTGTTTGGAATAAAGATATTTTCTTTTGAGAAACAGTAAATCCATTTTTTAGGGTAACTTCCAAGAAAACATTCAAATGTCTAAAATGTTGATCAATGGTTTGGGAAAAAATTAGAACATCATCAATGTAAACAATAAGAAAATTTGTAAATGGATTGTAAATATCATTCATGATTCTTTGAAATTTTGAAAGTGCATTTTTAAGGCTAAATGGCATTACATTCCATTCATAATGACCAAATGGAATTGTGAATGCTATTTTATCCATGTCTTCAGGTTTGATTTGTATATGCTAGAAGCCAAATTTTAAATCAAATTTGAAAAATATTTTTACAGACTGTAAGCAATTCAATAGATCCTTTTTATTTGGAATTGGATATCGGATTTATTGCAAGGCTTCATTTAGAGGCTTGTAATTTATTACATATCATGGAGTTCTTCGTTCAATCTCTGTATTCTTATTGATATAAAATGCAAAACATGACCAAAGACTTTTGGACTTCCTGATAATCCCTTTAGCCAAGAGATCATTAATTTCTTTTTTACAGTAGTCCAAGAGTTCTTGATTCATTTGGATTGGATGAGCTTTTGTAGGAATTTATTTTTTAGAAAAGTCCTTTTCATATGGTAATTCTACCATATGTTGTTTTCTTTTTCAGAAGGCATTTGGTAAATTAGAACAAATCTAATTTTCAATTTTCTTTTGTAAAGATGTTATTTTATTTTGAATATATGGTGTTTTTAGAAGTTGTTTTGTTCTCTTGAAAGATATTTCTTTAGAAAGAAAATTGGTTTAATTTTATTAGATTTTAACCAAATTTAGATCCTTGAAAATTGGTTTTTTGATAAATTGAAAAACAATTTTCTCCCCTAAATGTTCAATTATTATTCTTTCATCAGAAACTAAAAAAGGCATAATTTCTTTGATAAAAGGGGAACCCAATGCAATTCTGCTAGTTATGTCTTTAACTAACAAGAATGTGGTTGTAATTTTACAAGAAGAATTTGTGACTATAACATCGGATAATTTGAATTGAATTTGAAGCCTAAATCCATTAGTAAACCTAAGCCTTTCTTTAGTTTTTTTCAAAATATTTTGTAGGCACAAGTCCTTCTTAGATACAATTGAGATTAACTCCTATATCAAATAAAGCTATTATCTCAATAGTATACTCATTCTTGATAGTTAATTTGACTGGGATATGCCATTTTTGGATGGAAATACCAGAAGATATCTTGTAAAGTTTTTGTGAAATTTCTTCTTCTAGTATTTTTTTCCTCTTTTTCTTTACCTTTTTGAAGAGTTGAAAGGATTAAATTAGACCGTTGTTGTTTCTGTTTTAATTCTTTCACTTCTTCCTTTAGCAGATTAAGTTCATGCTGCAAATCTTGGATATTAACGGGCTTACTATTTTCTAAACTAAATCTATCTAAAACATTCTTAAAGTTGTATTTGTCTATTCTAACTCCCTTGATTGAGATGGGTTTTTTTGTTATTTTTTTGAGCCTCTGGAAATATTCCCTCTTTTGTTCGTCATTGGGTAATTGGCATATAACTTCAAAGAGAAGATCCTATTCTTTGATAAGGACATTTATTTCCTTTCTAGAAGATGATGTTTCTTTTGTTTCACAACAACAATCTTCTTGTTGAACTGTTTTGTTATTTTCTATTTCTACTTCAGCTACTTCAGCCGAAGATTCACTAGTATCAGAAGTTTCTATTTCTTCAATTAAAAGATTATTTATTTTCCCTAAGACTACTTCTTCTAAATTCATTACTCTTAATTTTTTTGTTAAGCTTGCAATATTTGACTATATGACTTGGCTTATTACATCTAAAACAGACTGGCATAATGTCTTGATTTGGAGGGTGGGTGTATCTGAGTTTCCTACGATAACTCTTCTTATTAGTTTTCTTTTCTAGCTTAGGATTCCTAGATTCAATTTCCTTTTGTTTGGCCCTTCTTCTATGTTTAGGTTTGAAGGGTTTTGGGCAAATAAACCCAAACTGTTCACAAAAAGATCCCAATTCTTTTCTATTTAGAGTTCTTTCTTTTGCTAATTGTCTCTGAATTTTATCATCTTGGCAAATTTTTAGAGCTACTTTTTGGACATATGCTATAAGTTGTCCATAGATGAATTGTTTATAAGGGATAATTCCATTGAACTGATTTTTAATTTTATCCTTGACATTATCTTCTAAGGACCTAGGGAGTCCTGTAAGGAATTTTTCCCTCTAGAAAGGCTAATTGCTATCGGACCTAGAATAGATCTTACTGAAGAATGCATTTTTATACCATGCAAAGTTTCCTAAGGTTTTGCACTTAAGATTAGATAGTAATTCAACTGATTTGTCTTTCCATAGGATAGGGTATCCTATGAAGTGTTTGGTGATTGTAAAGATTAGTGTATTTATTGCATCTGAGATTTCTTCTCCATCAAAATCATAAACAATAAAACCATTTGCATTAGTTTTAATAGACTCCAAAATTTGGTTTTTCTCTATTTGTGTGAGATGTTCATCCTACCATCCTTTAAGTTACCTAGTAAAACCTGCAACTAAGACATGAACCATGGTTGCATCATCGCATCCATGGGCTGTTTGGTAGGCTGTACTCACCATCATCATTTGTTGAAGCAAGTTTAGAATTTCATATTCAGATTTACCATCTATGTTTCATTCATAGATATTATTCCTATTGTAAGAATTTTGAATAATATAGGGTTTGTCCATTAAGGTTTGATCAGGCAAATTTGATATATAGTTCTTAGATGACTTCCAATTTGCTACGGTTTTGATGGCTCCTATTTTGAGGTCTTCAATATCTAAAGATATTTCAAAAGGTTTGTCAAAAGTTTGAATATTCCTACTTGACTTATTTATTGGAGGAGTGTCAGGAATAACTATAGATTTGGAAAGCTTCTAATCTATTTATTCCAACATTCTGTCTTTGTTTAACTTAAAGATTTCCTCTGATATTTGAGGCTTGTTAAGGTTTCTTTGCTTTTCATGAGGAATCTCATATGGTTTAAATAGGATTTTTCCATTTGTTTACTAGTTGAGGCTTTAGAGGATCCTACAATTTCATTGACTAATAGTTGGGATCCTAAGGTTTGAAAATACTTATTTATATAGCTATTTTGTTCCATCAAAGACTATATATCTTTAGAGGAAACGGGATTAGTAACCTCCTTTGCCTTAAAGGGTGTTAAGATCAGGATTTTTTTGGGTTAGTGTTTTCTATTTGAAACGGTTTCTGGGGTGGTAACTCAGAAACTACTTTTTCTCCTTTAATAGTTGTCTAAGTTTGATTTGTCCTAGTATTAACACTGATAGATTTACCAAAAGGGTAATCTATTCTAGTTTTCTTAAGGCATATACCTCAAACCAATAAAAAAATGGAATATTTGTCTTAACTTGCTTTAAAAATTTGATCCACTTATCTTGAATTTGGTCCAAGTCTTCCTTTGAAAGTATGAAAAATACCATTCTCTTTGAGGAGTATTTTCCTCCAAGTAAAAGTTATTTTTCATAACTCTCATATGAATTTTGAAGTCAGAAAAACTATTCTTTTATTTTTCTTTACAGATGAGTAAAAAAGCTTGGAAAGATGGATGAAAGCAAGAGTTCAAAGCACATTTGGACTAAGAAGAAGCTAAGGAAGAAGATGTGAAAAATTCAAGTTAAAACATGAAGAAAGCTAAAGAATTTCAAGAGGCCAGCACAAAACACGACCGTGTTTTGTGCAACACAGCCATATTCTATGTAAAATAGCAAAACTTCTAGAAGTTATTCAGCCTGAAACATGGGTAGCCTGTGTCCTAGAACATAGCCGTGTTTTGAGCCTGAAAACTGCTATATAAGTACGTGTTCCAAGCAACCTGAGGAGACAATTAGCATTCATGAGTTTCTCTTAATTAGGATTACTAGAGCTCGAGTTTTCTTGGTTTCTTAGGAGTCTTTTGAATTCAATTTAGGATTCTTTCATCTTCTTTTATGTTCTTTCAAGAATTCTAGTTTTCTTTCATTATAATTTCTTCTTTCAAGTCATCATTTCTTTCTTTATTTGTTTTGAACATTATGCTTTCCTTTATATTAATAAATCTTGTTTTTATTTTTACTATGTCTGAGTAAATTTTTATTCTAGGATTGGGAATAA
>JANHAO010020323.1:0-12887 GCA_026873985.1 Saraca asoca | reverse complement strand
AAGTTGGGGGGGAAGAGGAAGCTCTGTATAGCTGACACGTATAGAAGCTACAGTGTACGCAACCCTCTTTTAATAATATGATAGAATAGATTTTTGTATGGTCAAACCTGAAAAAATCTTAAGAATAATTTTATTCGGCCTGTAAAAATGGAAATAAGATGGAATTAGATAAAGAGGAGAGAGAATAATAATATCGATTATTTCTTGTTTGTTTCGCTACGTTAATAAATAAAATTATATTATTTGTAATTTTTTTTATTTATTATTATTTAATTGATTAGTGATCAATAATGATAAATGATGGTGAGTACTGTGATTTGAGTTAGGAATTAAAATGTGAAATTTAGAAATACTTTCCCATGCACTCAAAACTATGTAACGAAGCATATATTAATAAAATAAAGTTATCTCTTTCTTTATTTTTAAAAAGTTCCTTCTTAATATGCACTAGAAATTTATTATGTGACACATTTTTGAGACTCAATATGTGCTAATGTTTTAAATACATACTCATATTGACTTGCAGACATATTGCGTATGAAATATTGGTTGTATGGACGATAAAATCTTCAATGCCTTAAATATTTACATAAGTGTGACTTGAATTTATTATAAGATTGACATGTTGGCCAAAAATTAAAATCATGCATCACACGATTTTATTTACAAAGTTATCAGCCCGTGATATTTAGTCAACACCAATAATACGTGATATTTAGTCAACACCAATAATAAATAGTGATAGATAATGATTAATGATGATAGATAGTGGTGATAAATGATAATTGATATCGAAAAGTAGTGGTTTAGAGTGATCAACAATAATAAATATTAATGAGTGATTAACGATCGTAAGTAATTGTGGCCAACAATGGAGGGAGTTTGATGAAGTAAGGAAAGGAAAAAAAATAATTTTTTCTTGTATGTAAAGTAATTGAAACATTAGATGACAAATTTGTTAAAGTTAAATAAAAATAATAGATTTCAGTACAAAAGAACTAAATATTTAAAGAAATTAATTTTTTATTTATATTATCTATCCCTAAAATTCTCCAATTAAAACTCCCCTTAGTTGATTTTAATGGGAATCCATCCCTCAGTTGACGAGGAGAAAAGTTAACAGATTAGACGATGCTCAGCCTAATGGCCAAGGATGATTAAGTCACAAACTTTGTACTTTTTCAAAGCAATAAGGTTAATCCCTTTAATTTCACTTTTGGGGATTATCAGATTAAAGGTTTGTTGAAGCTTTATCCGATGATTAAGAATTTCTTTTATCATATCAATTTAAATATAATTTTATTTGATGTGTACATTTAAGAATTAAAATAAAATATTATATTTAATGACAATATAATGTAATTGATATCAAACAAAAGTAATTAAGAAAAAAAAACATGAGTTTAAAATAGCCACGGAATTTGGTTGTGACATGCAAGAAAAGTATTTTAACAGTGTATCAGGACTATACGTCATAATACTTAAATTTTAGTATTGTTATATATTATCTTTCAACAAATTAAATAAAGTTAAAATATCTAATTTATTAAAATATAATAAATAATAACATTAAAATTTTAGAGTTATTCCCCCTATTTTGGGCCGCAAGTTGGCCTGCGTCAGCCCACTAAGCGTATGAAGCAAGCCATAACAAAAAAGAAAGGCGTACGAAGCAAGCCGGGGACGGAGTCCTCCTTCCTTTTATATACCATCTAGCTTGGCGCCTTTCTTCTTCAATCAAAGCTCACAGATGGGTCCGAACGAAGATCGATCCGAAATAGTGTTCTTCGACGTCGAGACCACCGTACCGACCCGACCTGGCCACAAATTTGGCCTTGTGGAGTTCGGAGCCATCCTGGTGTGCCCGAGGAAGCTGACTGAGCTCCATAGCTACTCCACCTTGGTGCGACCAGCTGATGATGCTCTTATCTCGCCCGTGTCCGAACGTTGCAATGGCATCACCCCTGACGCTGTTGCTTCTGCTCCTGCTTTCATCGACATCGCCGATAGGGTTTATGATCTTTTGCATGGTACCCACCCAGCCTGTTTGGTGCTCAATGCTCATGATTTTTCTGTCACTGCTATTTCTTCATTGCAAATTTTGAATTTTTTTCCCTAAATTGTGTGTAGGACGAATTTGGGCTGGGCACAATATAATAAGGTTTGACTGTGTTCGGATCAGAGATGCATTTACTTGGATAAACCAGCCAGCTCCAGAACCCAAGGGTTGCATAGACTCGTTAGTTTTGTTGACTCAGAAATTTGGAAGAAGAGCCGGTGACATGAAGGTACCACTCATAATCAGAAAAAAAAGGTTAAAGCTTTAATATTGCAGTTGTTAATTAATGTAAAACAAGTAATATGTTCATATATTCGCTGTAGATGGCCACCCTTGCAACATATTTTGGGCTTGGTCCGCAGACACACAGGTAATTCTTACAGTGCAAGGAATTATACGCCATGCTTTGTTCTTTTTTGCTTTAGAAGATTTTTTTATTTTTTTTTCCTCTGCTTACTTTTTTTTTTTTTGCAATAAATCTTCAGGAGCTTAGATGATGTTCGGATGAATCTACAAGTCCTCAAATGCTGTGCTACAGTTCTATTCTTGGTAATTTTTGAATTTAAAGCCTCCTGTATGTACTTATATGTTACTTCGTTGTTGGTTGTTAAGATTTTCTTCGTCAGTGAAGAGTAAACCGCCAGCTTTACTTTATTGTTTACATGGCGTCAGTTTTTTGGGTGTCTGATTCATGCCCGAAGGATTATGTAGCAGTCACGAAAAGTATGTCAACACAATTCACCCTGTTAGATTTCAGTTTGTATTTCTCAACATGCGAGCAGAACATTAATTTGTGGCTAACGTTAGATGCTTATAATTGTGGACTACTATTGAACAATTTGATCATTATTTTTCTTGGTTTAATGTCTCATTGAGTACTCAATTGAAATGCAAGTCTTTAAGAACCTGGATTCTTTCTGTTCAATTGTATTTTTTGGCGTTTTTAATACTTTAATGTGCTTAAAGGAGTGTATATCCTATTTTTTTGTGTATTCTGTTTAATTACTATACTGTTTTTGTGTATAGTCACCTATACATTATAACTCTTATACTTTAAAATTTCTTGATCTTATGCTTGTCTACATGTTGCACTAGCAAGAACTGTAATTGATGGATTGCTGAGAAAATGTTCAACCTTAATAGTTGGGCTAAATTATGAGAAATCACTAATCATGCTGAGAAACTTAATCATTTATTGGTTTTTCGTTTTTAGGACTTCAAATCATTATTTTTTTTGGAAGGATTTAATTCATGATTTTCATGCATATGTGAAATGGCTTGCCCGTCCCCATAATATTAATATATCTTACCATGTTGTGAAATGGTCATAAAAACAGTGATAATTTCATATCCTTGCAGGAGTCTAGTCTCCCTGCTGTATTCACAGCAAATAGTTGGATTTCTCCCAATGCTACAACAAGAAGTCGTAGTAATGGAAAATCATCTCCAGATGGGAGAAGTCTGAGTATGCCTAAACCTTCATCTAGTGTGAAAAAGGATCATGCGTCATCAGCATCATCTCCTACGGATCAAAGTAAAGAGGAAATTCATCCAATTCTGTCTCTTACAATGTGCACATCAAATGATGCAGGATCAAGTTTGGTAGATCCTGATATAGTTCGACCTGGTGCTTTTGACCTGCGTTCTCTTAGTGATGAAATCAAAAGACAATCCATTGAAACAGATATCAACTTGGATGGAAAATCAATACAAGATTCACCTGAGAAGTCTTTCTCAGCTGCTTCACCTGAGGCTTGCAGCAGCTCTATTAGTGTATTAGAGCCTGATGAAATATGCATTCCTTCCATCACTGCATCTCTTGTTCCATTTTTTCGTGGCAGTCAAAGGATAGAATTATTGCACAAAGGTTTTCCCTTCCAGCTTTGTTGCACTCGTCTGAAAGTACGGTTTGGAATAAGTACAAAGTTTGTTGATCAAGCTGGTCGGCCACGGTTGAATTTTGTGGTTGATCCATCGCCAAGTTTATGTATGGTTCTTGATGCATGTGACAATGTTGTGCAAAAGTTGTCTATTGATTCTGGTAGCAGCTCTGATTGGAGGCCAGTTGTTATCCGAAAAGATGGCTTCTTCAACTATCCTACCGTGAGATTGCAGTAAGTTCATGTCCTTTACATATGCACACAAATACATATATATGCACATGTATTATTTCTGATGGATGGATATGACTGGGATTTGTAATAAATTTTGTCCACATTCCTGGTTCTATCACACAGAGAAACGTTGAACAAATCCATGCTTGTCTATGCTTTATCTGGTTTGAAAATTAAGAGATGAGATCTTCGAATTTTTTCAGTCAAAATTTCAAAATTTATGATTGACTTAATACTGTCAATTGAACAGTGAATTCGATGATCCAAAATTTCTGCTGTGATGATTATCACATTGGGAAACAGCTAATGTATAATTAGTATTAAACCAAGCCCTGCAAATTTAACTTAATGAGAATTTCACTAATTTCTTTGCTTTTTTGTTTTGATGATATTGCCGCCACAGCATACCAACAGCAGTATGTGGGAACGTTGCCATATATGCCACAGAAATATATAAAAAAGAATCATCTGGCACTGTCCAAAGACTTCTCTTCAGTAAGTTTGACGCTGCAGAGCTTGGATCCCTGTTCACGCCTGGGACTTTTGTTGATGCATTCTTCTCCTTAGATCCATATGATTATCAGCAGAATGCAGGGATTAAATTAGTGGCCAAAAAAGTGACCATTCATTCCAAATAGAAGGAAGATTACCTCCACAAGAAAGAAATTCTTCTTGTACTATAATTTATGAGTCATGACAAACTGGGGATATTTATGAACCAAGTTTTCTTTTGGTACCATTTAAATTTCTATCAACATTGTATTGCTTGTAGCAAGGCAGAGAGATAATCACATGCTTTTCCTGAACTTTGTCTGAGTGTTTGTTTGGTATGACTTAACGAACAATTGATTCTGGATCCAAATTACGGTGACAATAGACAATAATATGTTGCCAACATTAAAAAAAAAAGTTTAAAATCCTTGTCAGCCCTACTTCATGTTCGGTCTTAAGATCACTGTTAAGATGCCTTTCCTCTTACAATTTGCCTAACCAGGACCACATCAACCTACTTAACCATAACCAAGGCAGTTGATAATACCTGGATTTGCTATGTTGTTTCGATCAAAAAGTACTTTGGGGTTATTCCAAGGAACTCAATTTTAATGTCCTATAATGATACAAAAAAGCACAGATGGCTGTGGACCTCGTCGAACGGTTTGGGTGAAGAGGGTGGGTGATCCATTTTAAGCAAGTTTGGTGGCCTTAGGTCTCACCATGGTTGGAGACTATTTCGGTTTTTTTCCTCCTTTCTGGGCATGTGATTGAATTCTTTTCATTCATGATTGTAACATAGTAAGAATTTTATTTAATTGGCAACATGTGAATCCTTTAAAGTTTAATTATTGCAAGACAGCATAATTTACATTATTTTCCATATAGTTTTTGGTTGACATTCTAGCATCAACTTTTCTTGCTCCTCATAATGACATGGTTTTATTTTGCTTATCATTTTCTTCATATCTGTATTTTGTTAAATATTCAATATTTTGATCGGAGTTAAATTATTGAAGCAGATAATTTTTACCGGTGGTATACACCTACCAATTCTTTTTAATAATATAATATTACTAAAAGTACAAGCCTAACAATTTGCTTGAGTCAAGCTTTTGTTTTGGCTTGTGAGAATCATTTTAACACTAATATTCATCTTTGGATAACTTCAAAGTTTCACTAATCAAAAAGACAAGGCTTACATCAACTTAGCAGACACGCAATGCAACATCTCTTTCAGCCAAAAAAAAGAAAAAGAGAATGGTTTAAGTCTTTTAGCATACAGTTTAGTCTTGTATTTTCCTATAAAGAAATATAAACAAAACATTTTAAGTATTTCGAATTTAATATTCAATTACAAAATATAAAAAAGGGACATATATTTTTTCTACATAGATTTTGTTAATAAAAGTGGTAATTTTTTATCCGATAACTAATGAGAATCTTATTTGCCTTGACATGCCATGTGTCAAAATCCAAATAGCGTCACTAGGACACCAAATTGAGGAAAATTAAGAGTGCAAGATGGAAAAAAAAAAATTGTAGATTTATTCACAGTGATTGGGAGATTTTCGTCAGATTTTGCTCTTCTCCTTCAAGGAGAATGATCTGCATGTGGTGACGTGGCCTTTCCTCCATCTCTACCAAATTATCCAGACCCAGCCCACATTGCTTGTCTCTCTGCCACTTTTTAATTGCACTTTTTTCTCTCTCATCTCCGACGCTTTCCACGTCCTCTCTTTTTTGCTATCGTACACCACTTGTCCACTACGCTCTCTCGGGCCAATTTCATCTCTCAACTTCAGCATCTTCACCTTCTCTGCTGGCCAGCGCACGTTAGTCTCCAGCGGTATCCATTTTAGACTTTGTCAATTGCAAATTTATGTAGTTTCTTCACACCCAAAAGCCA
The DNA here is from genome assembly GCA_026873985.1 of Saraca asoca. NCBI lineage: Eukaryota > Viridiplantae > Streptophyta > Magnoliopsida > Fabales > Fabaceae > Saraca > Saraca asoca. The sequence continues at coordinate 6,313 of JANHAO010020323.1, read as the reverse complement.
AGCTTGCAAATATAAGCTCACAGCTTGAAAAGGTTTATCATTGCCTGTTTTTCTCTTAGTTTGGCCGACATCTGAGGTTGAAAGATCAAATTTTTAGAGCTTATGCTAACGTGCGCTGTTTTTTTCTAGCCAAATCTAGTCGTTTGATTTACTTGGGTCCCCTTTGTTGTTTGATTTTTACCGTCCGATCAGGTGACAACTTGTTAACTCTTCAGTTTTGGTGTGTGCTAATGAAACTTCAAATCTCGCGGTTGCCGTTTATGGATAGGGGTTACGGGCGCCACTGTGCGCAAATGGATAACCGTTACAGAGAATAGCTCTAGAGGGTGTGTGTGTGTGTGAGTATGGGGGCTCTGCAAAGATGGGTTTTTTTTATCCATTAACGGGTGTCCTGAGCAGGGCTCATCCTATTTGCTTCCTGTTCTGGAGAATACGATTTTATATCGAGGTTCTCTAGGATTGGCTCTTCTGATGTTGTAGGTGTTGGAATACTCATATTTAAATTCGTTAGGAGCTGAAGGGGTTCTGTTCTTTGGTGGGGTTTTGTATTTGGGTTGACTGTGTTATGTTGATGGGTTATTGAAGTTTTAATTTGAGAGTGGTTTATTCTGTTGTTTTCGCTATGGAGTCTGAGGACCTTAATTTGAACAAAGACTCAGCTACTGCTGCTGCTGGAAACAATAGTAGAAGTGGTGATGGGTTCATTGATAGAAGCAAAGTGAGGATTTTGTTGTGCGATAGTGATGCCAAGAGTTCTGAAGAGGTTTTTACTCTACTATTGAGATGTTCTTATCAGGGTATGAGTTTTATTTATCTAATTTTATGAAATCAAAATTTCTGCTGATATATCGTGTTAAATTTTTTTTTTTTTTTTGCTGCAGCCGATGATTGAATCTGGTACTTGGTCAGTTGGTTTGTTTTGTGATTTGTGAGAACTAGCTTGCTATAGTAAATAATAGACATTATAGAATTATAACTTCACTTCTGGGAGAGTATGGAAACATAAATGGGCTTGGGCTCTAAAAGTCTGAAGAACATGTTGGTTAAGCTTAATTCATGTATTGGTAGAAAAGGACTAAATTTCAATCTGCGAGGAAAATTACTGGGAATCCAGGCACTGTAAATGTGCATTAATAGAGATGTTGAGATGGCATTTGAAAATTTCTAAATAATTTGCAGAATAAATTTCATTAGTAAGTTGGCAACAAAAAGTTTGCTTTTGATAATTTCATTTAGCTGAATTGCTGTGCCGCCTTCTTTTCTATTGAAGTTATTTGGTTGTGTGTTCAAGATGGTAATTGAGATGCCAAAAGGTAATATTTGAGCCCTCCTTGCTGAACTTGGCACTGGCATAAAAGGTTTTTATTGAAAAGAAAAAACCAAAACTCTTTATAAAATATAACACTGAGATACATTTTCAGTTGCCTTTGGGTAATCCTATTGCGGCAGAAACGCCTGCTGCAAATTTCTACAAACATGAATAGTTTTAATTTTCTATGTGTTTTGGTTTTAAGGTCCAAGTTTTATTGTGAGAATGAGAATTCAGAAGTATGAACATGGGGAGAACCCCCCTTCCCTCCCCCCCTTCTGAGTTCTTCTCTCTATGTTCCTCCTCCTTCTTCAGCTCTCATATGTGAAAATGCCTTTTTAAGTGTGGCAGCGTATTTTGACTAAGACTGTGGTACTATTATATGGTATGGCTTGTTTGATTAAAAGCTTTTGCTTCTGATTACTCTGTAAACTTGGTTTTCTTTGCTTTCCAGTTACTTCTGTAAAGTCAGCCAGACAGGTTATTGATGCACTGAACGCTGAAGGGCAAGATATTGATATTATACTGGCTGAAGTGGACCTTCCCATGAATAAGGGCATGAGGATGTTGAAGTACATAGCACGGGACAAAGAATTGCGGCGAATTCCAGTTATAAGTAAGCCTTGGTTCTGTTATATAGCTAGAAAACCAGCAAGACTCTCTCTAATGATGGCAAATCTTATATTTTTGAATGTCTTTGTTTGATAAGTGATGTCGGCACAAGATGAGGTATCCATTGTTGTTAAGTGCTTGAGGCTTGGAGCAGCAGACTATCTAGTAAAGCCTTTACGCACTAATGAACTATTGAACTTGTGGACGCACATGTGGAGGAGGAGGCGCATGGTTTGTATTATATAAGTCCATACTTATGGATGTTCCCTGTTTTCTATTTTTTTAATCCTCTAAATATTCCTCTACCTACTGTCTGTAAGCTTTGGCCAATATGAAATAGGTGCGGACAACTAACATATCGATGTTTGATATCTTTGTCCAATGCTCTTAACTTAAAGTTCATAATTTGCAGTGTTTTAAAGACCATCATAGCCATTAATTCAAGATAAATTTCAAATTTTAAACCTTTTACAAAGCTCTGAGACATTATACAGAATGCTCAATGTTTTAAATCTGTAAAATACACTTGGATGATAGAATATTTTTTGGCCTCAGCCCTTTACTATAGCCTTATTGTGCCATTTGTATATGGACGTGCATATGCCCTTCACATATGACCCTCAATCATTTCGCTGAATTTTCCAATATTTAGATCTTCTCAAATCTATACTGAAGCATGTTTTTTATATCTATGCTGGCAGCTTGGCCTTGTAGAGAAGAACCTCTTGAACTATGACTTTGATCTTGTTGCATCAGACCCAAGTGATGCTAATACAAACAGTACGACCTTGTTCTCGGATGACACAGATGACAAGTCCAAGAGAAGCTCTAATCCAGAGACAGGCATAGCCATCCAACCAGAACCTGAGGTATGTGTTTAAAATTGAGCACTTAACTCGTAAGAGAAGAATAGTAACAAATGGGTTAACAGGCATCCTAAACTAATTACCTTTAGCGCATGGTAAATCTTGGAATTACTTATTATTTGAAGGGAACATAATTCTTTTGTGAACTTTGGTTTACTTTTCAAACTATTTTACCTTTCAGGTTGTGTACTTAGACATGAACGCACTGAAATGCCTTAGTTCTTTTATTGCCTTCAATATGAAAAGAAGACAACTTAGGTCAAAATGCTGCTATAGAAATTGCGTTTTAAAATCTCGAATTGGAGATAAAGTACTCAGTGCAATGTTAATTAGCTGCAAATGGCCTGTGGTTCATAGTTCAAGTGCATGCACATGAGCTCACACACACACAGATTCTACATTTCAGAGGGAAATCAAATCAAAATCACCAGGAAGTTACAAACTGATACTTATAACGGGGCAGCTGCTGGAGATTCAGATATTAGCTGGCTCATATTGTTTTAAAACTGTGAATAGCATTAGGTCAGATTAAAGACATTCCAATTGTATGTTACATGATCATCTATGCATATGATTTCTCTTTTTAGTCTACTGCTACTGTTGCTGCTGCTGATGTTGAGGGGCCTCAACTTGCTTGTGCATTGGATTATCGGCCTGATGTGCCTGGAATAAGTGATTGCGGAATAGGTGTGCTCCTTCTCTTCCTTGTACTACTATTTTTTAATATCTGAGATTATATATAATTTTCTGGATGACATGTAACTTTTATTAATATTGAATTTATAATATAAAGCATGATGCCAAATTAATTACTTTATATGACTGTACTGGAAGACTTTTTTTTTTGTAACAAATATTATAAAACTTGTTTGAGTACCCATATAATGAGACAAATGAAGGATAATAATTTCTGTTTACTCTAATTTTTTCCTACCTCCTGGTTTTAGCCTGTAATGAGTTATATATCTTCTCTGATTTCAAGCCCACTAATAAAGTACATTTGTCAAGCCATAGGATTACTTATGAGTGCTAAGAGGTATCTTACCTAGTATCATGCAATATATTTGCGTACGGTAGCTTACACCTCATTTTGCAATCTATAGCTGAAGTTGGCCTTGCCAGTAGGTTGTTAAATTTGGGGAAAAAAAAAAAAAGAAAACAAAAACTGAGATTGAATATTTATTGAGAAGTGCTTTTTAGTTTTATTATTTCTCATCGATTTTGCAAAAATTTTGTAGGTCATTTTTCATCTGCTCCAAAGAAGAGTGAACTAAGGCTCAGGGAGTCGTCGGCCTTCTCTACTTATGTCAAAGCAACCATGCCAAAGAGCAACTCCCAAGAGATTGCTCATGTTGATAACAATGCTGCCACACATCTGAGGATAGAAGATATGCAGCAAGCTTGTGCTCAACAAGTAAGTAATGGCCTTCAAATACTTGACAAAGGAGAGACATATGAAAGCCATTCACAAGATGACTTACCTAGCAGCCATAGTATCCCTGATTCTCTCTCCATTGAGAGGTCTTCTACTCCACCTGCATCAACGGAGGTTTCACAGCAAAAGAACTCCAAAGAAGAACATTTACCGCAGGGTGTTATCTATCCTAGAAATGGAACCCATGGTTCTGAGCTTGGGGTGTCTGGCTTGCATGCACAGCATGCTTATCCGTATTATATTTCTGGGGTTGTCAATCATGTTGTGATGCCATCATCAGCACAACTGTATCAAAAGAATGTTCAGGACATGCAGAGTCATGCTAGTATGGCCATGCTTGCACAGTACAATCATCTTCCACAATGTCCCCCTCACGCAACGGGGATGACATCCTTCCCATATTATCCGATGAGTATATGCTTGCAACCTGGTCAGATGTCTACAGGTCACTCATGGCCATCATTTGGGAGTTCAGGTTCATCCGAAGTAAAATCAAGTAAAGTGGATAGAAGAGAAGCAGCACTGATGAAGTTTAGACAGAAAAGAAAAGAGCGTTGCTTCGATAAGAAAATTAGGTATGTCAATAGGAAGCAACTTGCAGAAAGGCGGCCTCGTGTGAGGGGACAGTTTGTTAGAAAGTTGAATGGTGTTAATGTGGATCTTAATGGACAACCTGCTTCCACGGACTATGATGAGGATGATGAAGAGGATGAAGATGACCCTGCAGGAAGAGATTCTTCTCCTGAGGATGCTTGAGAATAATGTGAAATTGCTGCTCCAAGCAATGGTCTAGCAATTCCTTCATGTTCTAACATTGTCCTTTTAAGGACCTGCTGCTGTTTTTCTGCTTGAGCGATCTGTTGCCTTGGTATTGATTGATGAGCATGTGCGCATAAGCATATTATGGATGCTGATCTAATGTGCATCCTTATCATTTAGAGTTCAAACACGCTGCATTCATTTTGGCCTCACATCAAATATGCCACCTGCTGAGCTCATTCCTTCTGCCAGTTGTGTCCAATGTGGTTGCAATCTCGTGTTTGTGTTTAATGAAGACTGCTAGTCGCAGGTTGTACTTCTTGTTATGGAGAAATATGGGGCACCTCAAAATTGTATTGAGACGTCAGTTATTTTGTCCACAATTTTACTCAAGACAGAAATTTTATGCCATCTATGAAGCCGTTGCTCAGGGAATTACTATTTTCAAAGTGTTGTGTTTTAACTGATTGATTGATTCCGTGTGTCTACTGGCTAGTTTCAGGTCGACTAAACTCAATTGTGGTTATGTTATGAAGATTGGCCTCACAACATGATTTTACATGATCATTTAGACGAGATTGAAAACTAATTAAATCCAAAGATTTTCAGCAGAAATGAGTCAAGCCAAGCAAGATGCCTTATCTTTCCATTTAAACGCGAGAAAAATATAGAATTTAATTATAGAAGAAATTAAACCAGCAAGAAAGATAGATTCCAAAGGAAGGAGGACAAGATGTTTATCCTCCCAACAGAAAACTATGAAGATGACCATTTGCTCGCTGCAAAACTTGGAGGACTAAATTAAGAAAAGTAAAAGCAGGCGAATTAAATTGCCCTAACATTAATAATAGAAATCTAAGGATCATAAAAGAAGAGGAATATTGACATGGGAATATTCTCATTTGCTTGAATAAAAGAATAATGAATGCAATATGAGAAACAAAATAGAAATGCTGCACACAGATCTTCGGAAGATAATCTGATACACCCTTAGCCCACGTGTACAGGAGAAGGAAGCATAAGCTGGGTTCTCATGGGCTTAAGAATATGGTTGATTTTATTGGACATAAATCTAAACCTGAGAATAGGATTGATTTTATTGGGCCTAAGGGCTTAAACCCTAAACTTGAGAATATGACTGATTTTATTGGGCCTAATCCCTAAACCTAAAATAAAGATAAAATAGGACTTTAGGGTGAGGGGGAGGAGGCATATTTTTGGAGTGAATTGGAGAGGTTTGGGAAGATGATTCTCTGGTGTCTGAGGGTTCTCTAGTTGTTATCTTCTTTACATTTAATTTCTATCTTCTTCTAGTATTTCTTTTGTAATTCA
>JANHAO010020322.1:0-12898 GCA_026873985.1 Saraca asoca | reverse complement strand
GGTGATTATCAAGATCTCAATAACCATATTAATATCTAAATTAAATGGATCCATTCAACTCAGATATCACAATAAAAACCAAGAGTAAAGGATGAGAAATGACCAGCAAATTGAATGTGAAATGAAGGAGCAAGATCTCCACATTAATCTTCAAGTGTCACGCTTTGGATGATTATAAGATTTAGCCTTCCATGGAGGTTGAAAAATACAGAAAAGAGGGGAGCAAAATCTTGCTCTCTACCTCCATGAAATACACAACTAAACTACACTAAAAACACACTAAAAATAAGCTAAAAACTGAATGAAAAACTCAAAACAAAAGGAGTTGCTGCCTGGGAAAAGGAGAGGCTATTCTACTATTTGGTGAGTAGGCATGATGTCTAGCTAGTAGCTTTCTACCATTCTTCTGCATATGGAGCTCAATGTAGGCTACTTTTCCTCTTTTTCTTCTGTCTTTTTGGTCTCCAACTGGCTGAGTGCAACATGGATCAAGAGATGGTGCAATGGGTTTAAGATCAATGCCAATTGGGGCCTTATAAGTCCAATTCTTCAGAGGCCCATTTTGTAGCAACTCTTCCTCTCTATTGTAGCCTATTTTTGATGCCCAATTTGATGTTTTCAAGTCTATAAGTCTTCGTAGGAAATGTGAATTTATGCGTTACATTCCATTTGGGCTTTGTTTCACCTCATTTGGACTTGTATATCTCTAGTTATGATCAATTGAATGCACAAAGGTCAGGCTGCCCAAGGACAGTGCTGAGACAATATTCTGATTTTAATTTGAGCTCTAATTTTGGATGACCAATATTGTGATTCAGCTTTTACAGTCTCAATGAAAGTTGTAGATCTATCTCTTATCTTTCTTGTAAGAAAAGAATCACATCAATTGGACAAGTGTAGCTCATCATATAGCCAGATTACAGAAACTTCTCAAAATGGCTAATTATACAGAATTTTGTAAAATGAATCCAATTGGCACCAAATCATAAATACACAATAAAACAACTGAAAGTAAATCATTTTGGCCCTTAAAATGCTAAGTATGAGGAAAAATAAATGCATGAAATATTGTGTTATCAAATCTCACATAGAATAGCCAAGGGAATCAATTCTTCCTACGATAGACACTTTTGCCATCCTTGCTATAGGTATTGCCACTGGCTTGCCCCCCACGGCCCATCGCTAACCTGCTGTTGTTATCCCTAGGACTGAAGAAGTGCAAACGTGGCACCAATGTTAAGAAACACTTGAGAACACAATGAAGGAGCTAGTTAAGGCGGTTAAGATACTGACACAGGCACAAACTCTAGGTACACAAAAGTAGGTTGAGGTCATTGCACCCGGAGGAGAACTCCAACAACCATGTGAAGGGGCTCAAAAGGAGAGGTTGATCAAAGTACTTTAGTGCACTGATTTAGCTTGCTCTTCTAATTCATTGGTGGTTCACCGAGCTCGCAAAGACAATGATAATCAACGGTGTGAGAGTTTGTGTCAAATTGAAGGCCCAAATAGGACTAGTCAATAACATATGCAAAAAAGGCATAGAGCCTCAATTCGTTACTCCCATGACTAAGGAAATAAAAGGAGCCAATGATCTTCCAATCAGCAACCTGAGACATAGGACCCAATGATAGAGGAGCTACTTTAGAGGTTAAAACATTTATGGAAGTGCTCTTGAGCTCAGAATAGTCAAGATCACTATGAGGAGAGGACACCATTCACTAGAAAGATAGAGACGAAGCCTCTCCCTTAAAAGTTTAAAATCCCTACAATCCTACAGTATAGTAGGGATAGTGATCCATATGACCACTTGGACACATTCAATGTGCGAATGGATCTTCAGACAACCAATTCTCTAGTCAAGTGCTACGTCTTCCCAGCCATTCTTGGAGACATACCTCAAACATAGCTCAGGAGTCTCCCAGCTTGTAGCATTAATAGTTGGGAAGAGTGCCAAAGAAGATTCATCAATTAGTATAGAGTACTAAAAAGGCAGCTCACACTATCCTGCCACCTCGTAATGGTCTTTTAGTGAACGAATGAATCATTGAAAGACTACATCCCCAGGTTCAGATACAAAGTCAATAATGTAAAGAATCCCTCAGATGAAAGCATCTTGACAACGATCTCAGTAGGACTTTGCAAGGATGATAGGCGATATAAGAACATATACAAGTCTTTAATGAGGGACCTGGGCGAATTTTATGAACAAGTCACTAAATAGATTCGGCAGAAGCAAACTTTTGGCCTAAAGAAGTCTGATCATAAGGACGAGACAAATAGCTTTGACCAAAATAAAAGGTAGAGTTATGTCAGGAACAACAAGGAGAGTTAGAAGCATGGCTTTGAGAATTAGGCCACAAAAAAGGCCAGAAATGAGCAATTTTAGCAACCCCAGCACTTCTAATTTTTTAAATATTATTCAAATATAAAAATAACCAAATTTTGTCTCAAATTGTTATGTATACTAATTTCTAAACAAATTTTCAAGAAGGTCCAAGTTTGGAGTAAAAACTTGGCGATTTCGTACTATGCCTTATGCTTCCCAGAGCTTGCAAGGCCAGTGGCAAGACACTATGTTGGCACTAGGAAAGCCCATACCTCATCAAGGGAGACTTGGGAAATGGGGCTTTCTACTTATGAATAAAGCTAAATTTCCACAACTTTGGAATGCTAAACATCCACTCACCCTCCTAATCTAGAAGGAGCATTCAACTTGACAAATATACATTGTCCAGCTTGACAAATATACATTGTCATAGTTGATCAACAAATATACATTGTCATGGTTTGCTAGCTGATCAGGAGCACTCACGTGACCACCAAGTATTTGACCTGATGAATATACATTGTCTTGCTTGATGAATATACCTTGTCATGGTTAACCTAACAAATATACATTGTCTTGTTAGATGAATATATCTTGTCATGGTCAATCTAACAAATATACATTGTCTTGCTTGATGAATATACCTTGTCATGTTGACCCAAGAAATATATATTGTCTTACTCGACCTACTTGGGCACTCAGATTCATGCTAACTAAGGCACAACTCTCATGCGATCTACCTAGGCACTCAGACTCGTGCTAGTTGAGGCGCAACTTTCATGCGACCTACCTGAGCACTCAATCCATTGCTTGCTTAGGTCTATCGCCCTACTGGGCATTCATTTTATTTAATGTTTATTAAGTCATGGTTTGCAAGAACTCATTCATGTCAATCAACATGTTATCATCTACAGCCTACTATCCAGCTTGTCATACTTGGAAAAGCAAGAAAATTATGAAAATTCATCAAAAACCTCTTTCAACGAGGTAAATTACGCATAAAGATTCAAGAATACAGATCTAAATAAGCCTACAGCTATCATGGCCCTAGAAGAAGGCTAACTCTTGGAAGCTGAACCCCTAGTGGCCTGAAGGATTGACATATTTGATCAGCAAGTCATCCATCATTTGGTCGTCATCCAAGTTGCTCTCAAATTTCTCCCTATTTTCCTCCGAAGGAGGCAAAAGAACAAAGGTGAAAAAACTGAATTCATCAGCATCACCATGAGAAAATAAAATCTATACAAAGAGAGGAATTGTCCATAGGAACTTCCTACGTAGCAGGCCATATATGCCCCATAGCACCTTATCCAAAATCTATACTATCAAAAACATGAGGGGCTTAACTAATGCACCCCTCAGGTCATTCTGAGAAACAAGAAAGAAAAAGGTTTTTCACACCTTATATAGCTCACTTGGCCTCATCAATAGATCTAGAAATTGAATAACTGCCTTCAATCTAATTGTCTAACAAATAGCAAGGCTATCATGCCAACGACTATGAAGAATGTGCATTAAATGAATGGCCTAGCAAAATAGTAAGGTAGATGTCCAAAGGATGACACTATAGATTGTAATTACAAGCTTTTACCAGTGACCTATAGCTCCCAGTCCGCAGATCACATTGAGAGCTGGAGAGCTAATGTTATGGGTATTTTTGGGACCATATAAATGTACTAGTAAAAGCCCAATGGACAAGCCCAGCTTAATTGGGATTGAGGTTGCGGCAGTAAGGCATCAGGTCACCAAATGTAAGCTCAAATCACTGATCAAGTGTCAACAGCAACCTCTAGTCATTAGGTCTAGCTCTCAGATCAAGACACACTAAGGTATAGCCCGTAAATCAAAGCTCACTCACCATGGTTAAACCTGAGGAGGGACCAATTTGCATGGATCAACTTGCAGACACCAACTTGCAGGAATCAACTTATAATTAATTTATTATTTTTCCTTCTTTGGAATATGTTAAGATTGTAACACCCTAACTACTATAAATAGGAGTGGAAATCATTGTACAGGAGACATGACAAAAAAAACATAAGAGAACCTAGATAAATAGACTCTCTGCAAAAATAGATAAAATTATAGAGCTAAAAATGTATTGTTACTCTGCCAAAATACTCAGTAAAATAGACTGAGAAATAAATTACTGTGGACGTTAAGGTCGATTGACTTTAGTCAAATCATGTTAAAAATCTCTTGGTGCCTCCCTATTCTTCCTCCCTCTCCTTTCTCACCTTTTTTACACTATCGGTTTGTAGTTTGGGGTTTATAAACTTATGGGTTGACCAGATTTTGCTGTCAACAGGTTTAACCCCCTAAAATTTTGGTTAAGATCCATCATATTAAGCAAATAGAATATTTTATGTGATTTTTATATTTTTGAAACAATAACTATAAGTAAATAAGTTTTTTTTAGGAAAATATTTTCTAACCAAACAAATGAAACCTTACTAGTTTAGACTTTCTATTTTCTAACTATTGTTAGGACATAAACATTGAAAAGCTTAAAGATGGGAAGAATTTGGGATTGACGACAAGAATTTTGGTCATAAATATGATTGTTGTACAATAGAGCAAGAATTTAGCTTAAATTTAGTGTAACACCTCAACTTCGGGTATATGATCAGCATAAGAAATCAACACGTAATGATTTCCTACTAGCCTAACAACTCATGCATGCACTTCATGCAAGATAGGAATGAAGACAATAACTTATACATTCCAACAAATGGCAAATATTTTATTTAAACTTGTTGAAATTTTGACAAAACATCCTTTATTTTTGGACTCTTTCCAAGTGCAACCAACACAAATATGAAAGGGCTATATGCCCAAACAATGCCATAATTGACCTATCATGCATATATATAATTGAACAAATTCAAAATTGGTGTATACAACACAACATGCATACCATTCAAATTGACACAGCTACATGTGCACATGCAAACGCATCCAATTCCTATTTTCAAGTTTCATTCAAGACATTGGCCTTAAATCTCCACACTTGTGTTTGATGCACAATCAAGAGTTTTCATGAATCTGGAAAACATAGGAAAGAAGAGGGTGAGTTTAGGGACTTAATGAGTGAATGAATTATTAAAACCCACAATTCTAAATATAATTTATCGAAAACAAAGGAATTGAAATCTTTAAAATATGTTAAATGTCATAAGTTTGAAAATAAAAGATTTTGAAAATATATTCAAGTTAAAACTTACTATCTCTAATACATTTACATTTCAAATTATCAAGTCATGCAAAAGGAATGTAAATCTCCATATTCATTTGCAAGAAAAATATAATTAATATACTCCAAATGCACTTATTCTTTTACATGTACTAGATCAATGAAAATAATCAATTTGTAATTAAATTTCAATCTAAACAAAACACATACTTTATACAGAAATCTAAAATACTAGGGAAAAGCCATACATTTAACATAATAATTAAAATCAGTCTCATGACAAAAAAAAAAAACAAGCAAGATCCATTGGAATTTTATCATACATAACTAAATAGATATCAGATGTTAAATGTATGAATTAGAGTCAAATCCTTGATTTAATCAAACAAATATAATCAATGTCAAATTCCTTCATGAAGGTTAAGGTCAAATCCAGGACCTCAGAATCATCATATCACATGTATGCCTCCCGTAATAGTCATGCAAATCACATTTCCAAGTGTATTTAGGGTTTTCTAAAGAAAACTCCTAAGGATCCCATTCTTGTCAAAGATAGTAACCGTATGAATCGAAGCTCATAAATTCTTTGCAAAACCTTATAATTATTTTAATAATATTGAAAACTATTATTCTATATTCAAACATAAATCATTTCAAAACTATTGACATTCTTTACTCTAAATCCAAATCCACTTCTATTTACCACAAGCACTCTAAAGTCATCATTTAGAAACATTGATACTTATAATAGTTTTAATTTATGCAAAATCATTTTCTAAACATTTTATGAAATAATAACATAATCAAAATTGCTTTAGTTTAGATAAATTTACTTTCTAAACATTTTATAAAATAAGAATATTGCTAAACATATAAAACATTATAAATCCTTATTTAAATTCATAAATAATCAAAAATTTTAAATTTTCATAAACTTTCTGAACATACTAATAAATAAAATAATAGTAATTTTTATGCATCATATATCTTTAAACATGTTGTGAGTATTATGTGTAACTGCATAAATGGGCTGGTAAAGGCCCAATGGACAGACTCAGCTAACAAAGGCCTAGCTCATTTGGATTAAGGCCATCGATCCAAGACACTAGATCACTAAATATAAGCCAAGGTCACTGGTCAACACGGGTCAAAGCCTCAACCTCAGGTTGTGAAAGCAAGGCCTAGCTCGCAGCTCACAGAAAGCATCCTTAACCATTGAGAAAGTTTGTCCAGTCTCTTATTTTAGTAGGAGTCTATTATAACCGCCTATCCTGATCTATTATGTAATTCTAATCAAGTCATGATACTTATCTATTATAGATTTACATTCAAACTATAACCCCCCAACCATTATAAAAAAGGATGAAATTATTGTACATGATACATACAATCATCAAATACAAAACACTCAGCAAAGAGTAATAAAAGCCGTGGACGTAGGGGTTAAACTAACTTTAACTGAACCACATTAAAAACTTCTGGTGTCTCTTTGTCATTCCTCTCTCTCTTTTTCTCTCTTTTTACATTCATTCTGTAGTTTAGAGTTTAGAACTTGGGTTGATTGGATTTTACCGTCAACATTTTGGTACTAGAAGAAGGGCCCTAAACTACATTCACCATTATTTTCTGATGGCTAGAGGAAGAACCACCAGAAGTTTAGATATTGTAGTTGGCTAATCAAATGGTCATACGGAACATCAAGAGGATCTAATTCTCCATGTAGGTACTTCCACCATCCTTGTCGTAGGTGTTACTGCCGACATGCCACCAGCAACCTTACACTAGCTTGATATCATTGATGGAATACAAGCATGGCATCAGTATCACGAGGCACTGGAGAAAACGATAGGAAAGTTGGCTGAGGCAATTAGGGCATTAACTTAGGCACGAGCCCAGGACACAAAAGAGCAGGTTGGGGGCACTACATAGAAAAAAGCTCTCCAACAGTTATGGGAACGAGCTCAGGAAGAGGGGCCAACCAGAGAAGAACATCGGCATACTCATTCAGCTCACTCTACCAACTCACGGCCAAGGTCAGAGGCCCAATGAGTTCTTAAGGAAGATGAAGGAGACCGTCTGTAATGTGGGGGTTCACGTCAAGCTGAAGGCTTAAATAGGATCAATAGGAGACATGCCTCGAATCAAAACTTGCTGGGCCACGAGCAGAAAAAGCATAGGACTTTAGATTGCCACCGAAAGAGGAGTCGGCCATCTCCTAACCATCGGTCTAAAACTCAAGATCACATAGTAAAGGAGCTACTTCAAAGGGTAAAGCAATTGGAACAAAACCCCTTGGACTCAGGACCATTGAGATCGTTATGATGGGAGGACACCGTTCACCAAGGAGATCGAGAAAAAGCCTCTCCCATATAGGTTCAAAGTTCCCACTATCCCACTATACAATGAGGATAGTGATCCATACAACCACCTAGATGAATTCAATGTACAGATAGATCTTTAGATAACCAATCCTTTAGTCAAGTGTCATGTTTTTTCAGCCACTCTAGGGGACTTACCTTGAACATGGTTCAGGAATCTTAATGCTCATAGTGTTGATGATTGGGAAGAATGTCAAAGGAGATTCATTAATTAGTACAAGGCACTGAGGAGATAGCTCACACCGCCTTGCTAGCTTGCAATAGTCTTTTAATGAAAGAATGAATCATTGAAGGACTACATTACTCGATTCAGACATGAGGCCAGTAACATAGAAAGTCCCTCAGATGAGAGCATCTTAACAACGATCTCATAGGGACTCCGTAAAGATGGGAAGTTATATGAGAGCATATACAAATCTCCAGTAAAGGTGTTAGGAGAATTCTATGAGCAAGCTGCCAAAAAATCAGGTGGAAGAAAACCTTTGGTCTTAAGTCCAAAGACGAGACAAACAACTCCAACCAAAGAAAAAAGATAGGCCATACTAGAAACAACAAGGGAGGTCAGGATGACAACCCTGAAAATCAGGTCACAAAGAAGATTAAGAATAAGCGATCTCAACGTAAAGGTCGCTATGATAGTTATAGCATCCTATCAGATACTCTGAAAAGGATCTTCACAATGGAAAAAGCAAGGAGGATTTCAAGAGGCCCAACCCCATAAAGACTCCCCACAAGTTCAAAAATACAGACAAGTACTGTGCTTATCATGATAAAGTTAGGCATAATACCTCAGAATGTAGGGCACTTAAAGATGCAATTGAAGACCTAATCAAAAAAGGTCATTTAAGAGATTACGTGATGTGACCTGCAGAGCAGCAACCTCAACAGCATCAATAACCTGTATGGCAGTAATGCCTACGGACTCCCAAGCAGGAGGAGGTGCCCTTTGTAAGAATTATAGTCACCATTCATGGTGGACCACACATTGCAAGTACCTTAAACAGGTCTCATGAATGCTATGTGTAAGATGCGAATCATGTCCTGATCATAGGACACGGTGGATCTGAAGGTCACACTAAAAAGGCAAGAGCAACCTTAGACAACATCACCTTTACAAAGGAGGATGCATGAGGAATACATTTTCCCCATAATGACACACTGATCATCCAAGCCATAATCGACAATGCCAAGGTACAAAGGATTATGGTCGATATGGGCAACTTAGTGAATGTAATGTATAAGGGATGTTTTGAGCATATGGGCTTAAGCACAGATCAATTGAAGCCTTCCTTAAAGCCCCTTTATAGCTTCACAGGAGATGCAATACTACCAATAGGGCAGATCAGGCTCCCCATTACTCTTAGAGATTTGGGATGCTAAGCAACTATCTTAACAGATTTTCTAATCATTGAATGCCTCTCAGCCTACAATGTGGTACTAGGGTAGCCTACAATGAATGACCTAAACATGGTCACATTAACTAGGATGCTTATGATTAGATTCCTGACCCCTAATGAAATTAGATATGTGCGAGATGAGTAACACATAGCCCGACAATACTACAAGGAAGCAATCAAGCTGGGGGTGAGAGGGAAGAAGGTTAATATGGTTTATGGTAGAGAAACATGAGCTACGAGCACAACAGGGGTTAGTCACGATCTCGACCCCCACGAGGTGGATGCAGACAGAGTAATCAGCCCAATGGAAGAGCTCGAAGATGTACAAGTTAGTGAGGTAGATGCTGAAAGATGCCTCAAACTAGTGAAAAACTTGTCTCTAGATATAGAAACCTAGCTAGTTGAATTCCTTAAAGCAAACCTAGACATTTTCACTTGGAACCATG
The DNA here is from genome assembly GCA_026873985.1 of Saraca asoca. Lineage (NCBI taxonomy): Eukaryota > Viridiplantae > Streptophyta > Magnoliopsida > Fabales > Fabaceae > Saraca > Saraca asoca. The sequence goes on along the minus strand of JANHAO010020322.1, from coordinate 3,155 downwards.
AGGGGATAGGGTAGGAATTGATCCTAAAATCATGTCATATAAGCTCAATATCAACCCCCATCACAGGTCAATCTATTAGAAGAGGAGGCCAATGATTGCTGAGTGATATCTCACTCTCAAGGAAGATGTGGATAAGCTTTTGGCCAACAAGTTCATCCAAGAAGCTTACTACCCAACTTGGGTGGCCAACCTTGTACTTGTAAGAAAAAAGAATAGGAAATGGAGGACTTGCATTGATTTCACAAACCTTAACAAGGCATGTCCAAATGACAATTTCCCCTTGCCAAGGGTTAATCAGCTCATTGATACAACTACTGGTCACCCACTTTTCAGCTTCATGGACGCCTACTCGAGGTATAATTAGATCCCCATGAACCCACAAGATAAGGAATATACCTTGTTTATCACTAACCATGGGCTATATTGTTAAAAAATGATGCCCTTTGGATTGAAGAATGTAGGTGTAACCTACCAGTAGTTAATCAATATGATGTTTAAAGAGTAGATTGAGAAGACAATAGAGGTTTATGTGATGAAATGCTAGCAAAGTCTAAACAGGTCATTAACCATGACCTAGGGGAAGTGTTTTAGATTTTAAGAAGGTATAAGATGAAGCTAAATCCCCACATGTATGCATTTGGGGTGGCTTCAGGAAAGTTCCCTGGATTTTTGGTCAACAACAAGGGAATTGAGGTGAATCCAAAAAAAAAAAAAATAGAGCACTTATTGATTTGAGATCCCCTACTAAAATCAAGGATGTACAAAGCCTTAATGGCCAAGTTGTAGCACTCAGAAGATTCATCTCCAAAGTGACAAACAAATCCATCCCGTTCTTTGATGTGCTGAAGAAGATGAAATAATTTGAGTGGGCAGAATAGTATGAGTTTGCTTTCTAACAATTGAAGCAATATATGGGCTGAGCTCTTCTTTTATCCAAACCAAAGGAAGGTGAGAAGCTCATCATTTACCTGGGGATATCCTAGCATGCTCTCAATGTAGCACTGGTACGGGAAGAAGGAGGAGCATAATTTCCAGTCTACTATGTAAGTAAGAGGTTACTAGATGCTGAAACGAGGGACTTGCTAATGGAGAAACTTGCCTAATGCCTCGTGGTCACATCGAAGAAGTTATGACCCTATTTCTAAGCACATATCATAGAAGTGCTCATGCAGTTCCCACTAAGGCAGATCTTACAAAAGACTGATACCTTAGGATATCTGTTGGAATGGGTAATTGAACTAGCCCAGTTCGACATTAAGTACAAGCCTAGGTAAGAAATCAATGGGCAAGCCTTAGTGGACTTCATTATAGAGTTCACAGGGCCTATTGAACAAGAAATAGAGGCTTCAAAGGCTCCATACTGGGAATTCTATGTTGATGGGTCATCAAGTGACCAGAGGCCAGCACAACGATGCTTCTGATCAGCCCCGAGGGTCACAAAATCCTCTATGCACTAAGATTCAATTTTTAAGCCATAAATAATGAAGTTGAATATGAAACATTATTAGTAAGGCTCTATCTAGCAAGAGAGATACAAACCAGAAACCTAAGAATATTCAATGATTCCTAACTTATAATTTGCCATGTGCGGGGTGAGTACTAGAAAAGAGGGTCAAAGATGGCCATCTACCTTCAAAAGGTTCAGGAACTACTTGGATCTTTCCAGCAATATGAGATTGATCAGATCTCGTGAGGTCAAAATACACATGCAAATGCATTAGCTCGCTTGGCCATAACTAGTGATGCAAATTTTTTAGGAGCAATCCTGATAGAGTTCTTTCCATCACCAAGCACAAAGCAGAAGGACACCGTAATGGCAATTATTGTGGCATAAAACTCATGGATGAGTCCAATCTTAGATTACTTACAAGATGACAAACTATGACAAGAGAAGATAGAAGTTTGTCAATTGCAAGCTCAAGTAGCTAGGTATTGTGTCTACGACGACACGCTATATAAAAAGGGGTTCTCCACCCCACTCCTAAGGTTCATAAACGATCACGACTGTGACACCATCCTAAATGATATTCACATAAGCCATTACAAGAACCATGCTGAGGGGCTATCCTTAGCTCACAAGGCACTCCAACAGGGATTTTATTGGCTATAATGAAATAAGATGCTATCGACATCATTAAGAAGTGCAATAAGTGTCAAAGATTTGCCAAGGTCCTATAAGCTCTGCCAGCTTATCTGCGACGGATGATCAGTCCTTGGTCCTTCACGATATGGGGCATGGACCTAATTGGACCACTCCTGACAGGCCATGGGAAGCGCAAATATGTGGTAGTTACTATTGACTATTTCACTAAGTGGGCAGAGGCAAAGGAATTGGCACAAATCTTTTCTATAAAGATTGACAAGTTCATATGGGCTAATATTATTTACAGGTTTGGAGTCCCTCTATAGATCATGACTAACAATGAGACCTAATTCAACAACAAGTAGTTCCTCAGATTTTGTGACGATCTTAAAATCGTGAAGAGTTTTTTAGCTATAGACCATCCTCAAGCCAACGGACAAGTCAAGGCTGTCAACAAGATTATCAAATAGGTCCTAAACAAGAGGTTGGAGGCCAGGAAGGGAGCATAGGTAGACGAGCTATAGAAAATACTTTAGGCTTATAGAACCATAGCTCGAAGCATGACAAGAGAAACTCCCTTCTCAATGGTATATGGATCTGAAGCCATGATCCTGACTGAACTTGAGGTAGCTTCATAGCAAAGAGTTACTTTCAATCTAGAGGATAACAATCAACTGCTTGCTGCAAACCTCAACCTCGCAGAAGAGACAAGAGAAATAGCCCACCTCAGAGTTGTAACCTATCAGCAATGGGTCACAAGATATTATAATAGGAAGGTCCAAGTTCTGTACTACGAAATCGGAGCACTCATGTTGTGCCTCATCTTCCCCGGAGCTCACAAGGCCAGTGATGGGACACTAGGTATAAATTGGGAAGGACCATACATAATAAAAAAAAATTTGGGAAATGGATGTTACCATTTAGTAGACATGAGCAGAGTTGAGTTCCCTCGAGCTTGGAACACTGAACATCTCCGCTCATATTATTAATAAGCTTGAGTTTGCTTATCTAACCTTACAATATTCTTTTTAGTTCTTATGGTTGCTTATTAACTCTTGAATGAATTTTCAAT
>JANHAO010020321.1:0-12904 GCA_026873985.1 Saraca asoca | reverse complement strand
TCAAATCAAATATCTGGTAATAACTTAAACCAAGCTCTGTTTGATAACTATTAACTAAAAAGGATGGAATAAAGACAACAATAAAAGCAATGCAGACCGCATTAATTTTCAGACATATTCCCATCAAAGTTTAAGAAGGCAAACATAATACACTCATAAAATAAGAAAGTAAAAAAAAAAAAAAAAAAAAAAAGAAGCAACAACCTAGAAGGCCATGTTTATCGCATTTTCCAAAAGCAGCACTAGAGAACAAAAATGCTCTTATTGCCAAAATCATCGCTGTTGCCTGTTGATGTTCTCGCACCCAAACTTTCCTCACATCCTCCAGTTCGACGCAGAAGCAAACGTGGACGTTTTGGCCTCTAATGGTGGAGTTGTGGACGTGGCGCCTCAGGCGGGGATACGTGGAAGATGTGGAGCAAATCGGACAGAACTGACAAAGGGTGGTTTCTAATTTTTCAATATCCAGAAGCTGTTCAATGCAACGCTGTCCAACAACCCTAACACTGTGTTATCATTACATAAAATCGGACAGAACTGACAAACGGTGGTTTCTAATTCTAAATTTAATTTTTCTAATTTCTCCAACATTTTTTTAACTTTGCCACGGACAACTAATCATATGCCTATTGAGCATACATTATTTGGTGTCACAAGCTGTTCTTGTGAACTAATTTAGTAAACAAACATATTTTGTTTTGGATGAAATTTAACAAAATATAAAATATGAAAAAGAGACCCTGTGATACGAATTCAAGAGCAAATATACTCATATATTATTTTTTCTAATTTTCTCATATTAGAGGTATTTGTATCTTTTTAATATAAATCGTTCATTCAGTGCGGTAAAAAAACACATGATTACAATTACAACATTTTTTTTTATTTTCGCATCTATATGAGATGATTCATTGAAACCCTTTTGAGTTAAGAGAAAAGTTCTTATATTAATTCAAAAAAATATATATTTACTTGGTCATTAAGGCTTTAATTCAGAATGTTCTTTAAAGAGCGTGTCTGGTGACCCGAGTGGATATTATGACTTGAGTTAGGGATTGTTCATCTCCTTCTTTAAACAAAATTTCTTCTTAATGTATACTAGAAGCTTTTTGTACAATATATTCTTTGAGACTCAATATGCAAAAATATTTTAACTACACGTTTATATTTGTTTGTGGACATGTAATGCATAAGATTTTGATTGTATGGATGATAAAATCTATAATGCCTTGTTTATTTATTCAAGTATTACTCGAATTTATTGAAAGGCTGACATATGGGCCAAGAGTGATCATAGGCTGATATTTGAAATAGTGGTCCCCTAATATGATCAAGCCAATGTGTGTGACTCGATTACTAAATTAAACAAAAAAATATTGACAATATATATATATGAAAATTAATAAATTAATAAATTAAATAAAAAATTTGTATAAAAATATAAGAAATTAAGTCTTTAGTGTAATTTTATTAAGTTAAGAGTCAAAACTAAAGCATACATTATCTTAAGGTATGTGACAACATCTTATTAAATATTAATTTTAAGAAATTATTTAGTCATCCATTTAAATCTCATCACCTTCAAATTTCTCATAAATTTTACATTAATTTATAATATGAAACACCCAAGATTTTTTTTTTTTTTGACAATTCCCATTACAATACTAACAATAATATTCAATTTTGAAAACATAATTTATCACTATTATTTAAATTACATATTTTTCACACACACACACACACACATACATATAATCCTTCTATTATTGGTGGGCTTGCAGGATGGTGATGACAATATTTCATATGAAATGAAGTTAAAAGGTCAACAAAAATTTGGGATAATTTTGACTAATGGTTACAATTTTTTCCTTTATTTCTTTAAAATAACATATCAATTTTGTAATATTAACTAATGATTACAACTTATAAATTATACATTTGTCTCTATTTTATTGGATACTGAAACTCTTCTTCTGAGAATGATTAACTAGACAAATGAGAAACGGTGAGAGGATGACCTACACATGTAACAAAGTCGCATACGACGGAAGTGGCCCACTAAGTACAATCCGATACTCAAGTCAGTTATTAAGTAGAGTCTTGATAAGTTTAAAAGAGATTATTTGAAGAGGGGATGCTTGGTTGTTTATATAAGTGATAAGCATGCCAATTATTGTGCTTCTAAATGAATGATAAAGGGCCATGTGTCTTCAGCGTATTGTTGGTTTGAGCAAGATTCTTGCTTGGTGGTTGATGCAATCATATTATTTGTGCATGCTTAGGGTCACGCTAATTGTTGTGTGATGGTTAGAGGGTTGCTTTGTTTAGGTTTTTTTGGTGGCCAAGTTCATGTCCCTAATAAATCAACCTAGAGTTAATGGTCGTTTGACTTAGATATAGACCTTTACCCTTTCTTCATAACTACTTCCTTACTTGGGTTACTCATCCTTCATTGATTATTGGAAGGCTTGAGGCTATTTTGGATTTTGTCATTTACCAGTCTCCTTCGACGGATGTGCCATATGACTGTCTTGACAACATTTTGTCTTCTTGGCTAGCTATCTTTTGTAGTCATTTATAATTATGTTACCTTCTGGAAGAGCCTAGAGATTTGTTGGAGTCGCATCATGCGAGGATCATCATCCAAGCCTTTCATCTTAGTCTTTATAGGCCTTTGGATCTTCCTTTTCCTCCTATAAATACAAGCATAGCCTTCTAAACAACACTTTACATTATGACTTCAGAGTTTCACACTCCATGTTACTACCGTTTCAAGTTCTCCATTGACTTTTTCATGCTTAAGGTCATCCTTCTTGGCTTTCTTTGCAGGTAACTTCTACATTTCGCTATTTTTATTTTTTTTCTTTACTTTTTCCCCTTTTCTACGGCTCAAACCACACCTTTACGGTGGTTTTTTGCCTCGGTGCTACTGTTCGCTTGAGTCCTTTGGTCTTCCACCATGTCTTATGTAAGGAATCGATGCCTTGCTAGCCTTTTTGGCTTACTTGGGCCTTCATTCTTTCAAATGAAACTCTTTTCCATTTCTACTTGATCTTTTTTGCTTTTTGTTTGATTGACATTGGTGCCTTCTTGCTCATTCTAATTGTGCTTTTTGTTTTTTTGAAGGTGGTCTTCAATTTTATGTTTATCCTTTTCATGTTTGGCATGTCTGGCAATCCCATTGATTTGTTATCTAACTCTGAGTCTTCATTTGACCTCATGGAATAATTTTTTAAGAACATTGTTTACCATTTTATGTGATTGATCTGTATGATCATCGCTGACCAATCTTGGGACAAGAATGGAAATGAGCAAGCTCATCTGATTGATATGGCATTGGATAACTTGAAGTGGATTCATCTAAATGTGAAAATCACCATGACTTTAGACAAATGGCAAGATCTTGAGGTTATTCATAAGCTAGAGAGAGTTCACATTCTTACTGAGTCTATCAAAGGGATATCTTTACAAGTCACCAAAACAGATGAACAATGGTACAACTACGACACTTTGTCCTTTGCAATGTTCTTTGGGGACATAGTCAACCTCTTGCATGTTTCTCCCTTTTTTTCCAAGTTTCAAGCAAATGTGCTATGTGCTTTAAATATCTATCCGACCCAAATAACCTAGAATGCCTAGGTTTTTTGGCTCTATTTTGAGATGTTGAGCATTAGATTATGTCTCACCTTGAGTATAACGACTTTCTTCTTTTTCTTCACATACTTTTAACAAAAGTTTGGGGGTTGGATCCATTTCATTTAGCATCCAAACCTAGTCTTCATAGAGAACATGCTTACCAGTGTTCATTCTTGTAAGCATTCCTTTTTCAAAGTTTAAGAAGCCAAGGGGTTTTAACCCTTTTTTGCTTCAAGATGGGGAGCCATTTTACCCAGGAAAGTGGTTTGCTCCTACGAAGGAGCCCTAAAGTCCCCCACTTGAAGACTTTTCTAATGATGAGCAAGATCTTATCATTTGGTCGTTGGCATTAGAGCTTTTCGATGCCTAGACTGTTCTTGTATGTACTTAGTTCTTGCTTTTCTATTTCCTTCATACTTTGCAATATTAGTTGACCATTTTCCTTTTCTTTTTAGGTTCTTGGTTAACTAAGGAGGTTATCGAGATTCATTGATTGAAGATGGACCCCAAGCGCTTAGAGGAAATTTGTGCTTGGGCTTTGGTGAAGAAGAAACCCATTGTCCCACTGACAAATAGATCAAAGTCTCCTTGCCAACTACTAAGGCGATAGAGGTCCCTTTTCTGCTGCTAAAAGAATAAAAGTAGGTGTTTAGTCAAAGCTTCTCCCAGTTGATGCTCTTAAGGGGAATGTGCGGAATTTTGACACCATAGATAGCTTGTGGTAGAAGGAGGTAGACTATGGTACTTTCTAGCGGAGCCCCTTTTTACTGATTAGGATCAGAACGATGCTTTTATAAAAGATCATGGTCCAATTCGCCTTTTGAAATCATCTATAGCTCAGATTGTTTGCTCAGTTGCCTATATCTTTTCCACCATCCCATCTTTAGCTTGAATAGAGAGCGAGTTTCTAGAGAACAACTCCAGTGTCATGAAGGGCCTAAAAATGACACTAAGGCCAAGGCTAGAGATCTAGCTGACCATGAGAAAAGCATCTACAACCTTACCAACTACATTATTGAGTTGGTGAAAGAGTTGGACTATTTGTTTGTGGAGAATGAGGAGCTAGCAGGATAGCTTTCTCTGAAGGTTTAAGGGCCAGGAGCTAAGTTGCAGGGGAAAAAAGAGGATCAGGAGACCTTTGTTGAGAAGGAAAAGAAATTTTGTGATGACATCAAAGAGTTTGAAAAGCTTAGCTATTCCATGTTTTATAGCAAATTTGATGAGGCTATTTGTTAGATTAAGCACTTTAACTCTGACTTGTCCATTGACACTTTAAGGCTTGACGAAGATAAAAACTTAGAGCAGCTTTTGGAGGACCTTGAATAGACTTGGTCTCTTTCATTTTGTCAATTATCTTTTGTTTGTTTTTTGTTTCTCCTTATATATATATATATATATGCAATCTGTTTCTAATCGATCGATTGTTGTAATGAAGTGCTCTTTTTCCATTTTTCTTATTGACTTTGGCTTTCAATGGGGCCTATTTAGCTAATTATGCTTTCTCTTTTTATGCTTCATCACCATTCAACGAGAATGGACTTTATGTTATTCTTTAACCTCTAATGGGTTGTCTGACTAGGAGTTTTTCTACATCTTTACATTAATCTTTGGTGATCTACCTTTTGATTTTTTGTAAGGAACCATTTTAAGTTTGTATGGTACCAAGGAGGTTGCTCGCCCTTAAATTTTGCTATTCATTTTTCATGTAGTTCCTTTCTGGTCGATCAATTATTATTGATATTACACTTTCTTGACCTTTGTTTGCATGTTTTCTAACTCATATGTTCTTTTGTAAGTTTTATCTTTCGGTTATATTTGGTAGATCTGTAGTATCATGGGGCCATTCATTTTCTATAACATCGAAGGAATTGCTCGGTCTTATAGTGCTGAAAGGGCTGCTTGATCTTATAGTATGACAATCGTTTAGGAATATGGCAATTTATCTTTTCATTTTGCATTTCTCTTTGTTCTAATTACATGGCTTGTGACTTACGAGATTCATATTCACACGTGGTATGTTATATTCCATGTTCATGAGAGGGGCTCCCCTTAGACGATCTCTAGGTGGTAAGCATCATTCCATAAGTTCTTTAACATTCTAAATAGGCTTTCCTATGATGCTACTAGCTTGCCTTTAGGTTACACTTAGCATGGTCCATCTACTCATTAGAGGACTAGCGCATATTTTGCAAATTCTTTATTTTTGACCTTTTTGTTAGCAATTTTGGCTACCTTTGCTTTATATTGTTTGCTACAAAGGTGATCCATCTCCCTTGTTTCTGACAGTATATCTAGCTTTTCTTTTCTTCTTTTTTCATTCCCTTTCTACTTATAATGATCCCTTTAGTCGAAATACAACCAAGAGCATAGCTTTGCTTCCATAAACAAGCATAAATAGGGTCTTCTTGGTAATGGAATGGACAGTGATTTTGTAGAACCACTTGACACATGGCAATTCCTCAACCCAATTTCCTTTGGCTTTGTCTAGCCTTTTTCTAAGCCCTTCTAGGATGATTTTATTTGCCAACTCTGCTTGCCCATTGGTTTGTGGGTGTTCAAAAGAATTAAACTTTTGTTTGATCCCTAACTTCCAATTAATAGCAGATGCAACAAATGCTTAAATAACAAGTGTGTAGTTACGAATAAGCCTTTGGCAGAAACTTTAAAAGTCACCACTAGTGAATTGCTTTCCATTATCATATATAATTACTACCAGGAGGCCATACTTACAAAGGGCTGTCAACAATTTTCTTATGCTGAAGTGATGCTTTTAGGAGGTTTTACCTACAAATGATATTTTTTCCAAATGAAATTTTACACATTATTTGAAGTTATAGTTGTGAGAGGTTTTGTCTTTACTCACTTGGTGAAATACTCATCTGCCACCACCATTACGTTATTCATCATTCTTTAATATGTTGCCCTTGCATTCTTCAGTTTGAACAGTATCATTTGTAGTAGAAAGTTTCCTGATTAGTTGTGAATTCCATTTTATCTTCGTTTTCAAGATGCATCCTAAGCTAATTATACCTTATAAGTATGTCCCCAAAACGTTGTATTTTGAAGGCTTTGATATATTCCTCTAACAATCTTACTAATCGATCTCGATCCTTTCATACAAGTTTGGCCCTGATTTTTATTGTCCTTTCATCATTCTTCCCAAAAATCTGTATATCTTCTAAATCCAAGCCCAACTATGGTCACTATGGATTATTGTATCGAATATCTAGTAAAGTTGAGTCAACTATTAGCACTCGTTATCTAGTGGGTTGATGACCATTGGTTTGTTCCACTAGTGCTTCTTTACTTTCGGCTAAGTTGGCCATGTAGCTTTTATAGGCCACCTATTGATTAGCCTGAACTTCTCCAATCCCTTTTGTCGTTAAAAATTTCATCAACAAGTGGGGGTAGAGACAATGGCTCATGCCTATTCAAAGATGGTCTCCACAAGATCACATCGTAAGCATTATTTGAGGTGGCCATGATTAGAAAAGTGATATCTAGATTCTTAGTTAATGGTAGAGTTCCCAAGATTAACATCAAGGTCACTATTCCTTCTACCTAAACTTGTCCTTTTGTGAAACCAATCAAAATGTCCATGTAAGGTTTATGCATGCTTTTCAAAATATTGAGAGATTTAGCAACATGCAAGTATAAAATAATAGGGAAACTTCCCTTGTTAACAAGTATCCTTTTGACTATGAAGTTGTACCTTAATGCTGAGATTATCATTGGATTATTATGGTCTCAGTTAATATCCCTAAAGTCTTTTTTCTGTGAAACAAATTAGCTTGTACTACTCTTTCCTCTTCTTCCCTTCCACCACTACTACCATTTGAAGATGTCTTTTTTTGGCATTCTTCGTGGCTAGAAGCCTTTGACAATGGTTCTTATTGTCCCCAAGATTGGGGAGGTTACTTCAACCTGTTTACTTTCAGACTGAGCTGGTCATGGAGAATGATCCTACTCTTACACTCCCTTATTTTCTCCTTCTTTTCTTGTTTAGAACTTCTTATACTTTGAACAGTGCCCCTTTCTTATAAAAGCCTCCATCTCATCCTTCAAAGTGACACAATCATCCATGTGATACCCATAGTCATGATGGAATTTGCAAAATTTTGATTTGTTGGTCAGGGGGAATTTTATTTATTTTTGTGAGGGAAACTTCATTAGATTAGCAGCTTTGATGTCTTGCATGATATAACTGATTAATGCATTCAATTGTTTCTTGTTAATGTACCGTCTATAGGGGGCATTTTGTCTTTACTGGGCATATTGGCAGATTGTGTTCAGTTGACCTGCCATTGGCTAAGTTTAACTTCTTCAATATTAATATACTTATCAAATCTGGCCTAAAGTTTTGAAAGAGAAGTTGTAGTTTGCTTGGCCATGGAAAGGGAAAAGTGGCAGGAGCGGAGACCAGAGTTGATTGGTTGCACTATTACACCTTTGTTGAGGTCCTTAATTTTTAGAGCTAAAGGGTTGTTGGGCGTGGCTAATGTTGCTACAGCTTGGACAAGTGGTGGGGTAAGGTAAGCTAAGGATAAGACATGGGGATGCTGGTTAAGTTAACTTTAATGAGCAAGGGGTTAGGAGGGCTAAGGGTGGTTGAGGAAGGACAGGCTAGGTTTTCCTGCAATAGAGAGCTTCCAACTCCCTTATAGCTAGCAAACTTGCTCCGTCGGTGTGTCACACTTGAGCTCAGTTGTAACTTTATGAGGTTCCTTTGCCATTTGATTCAGTGATGCTCATCATGAGCCCTTTCATAGTGGCAATGCCCTTTTAGAGATAGAGCAGAAGTAGAACACAAACGAGAACATCATGACATAAGGTGGCAGAAGCCATAGACAATGCCAAATGAAATTCTTCTTATGAGAACAAATGACTGGGTGAACGAGAACCGGTGAGAGGATAACCTGCACACGTAATAAAGTCAGTCGCACATGATGAAAGTGATTCCCCTAGTAGACTCCAACACTCAAGACAGTTCTTAAGCAGAGTTTTGGTAAGTGTAAAAAAGATGATTTAAAGAGGCAATACTTGGTCATTTATATAGGTAATGAGCATGCCAATTGTCTTGCTTCTAAACAAATGATGAGGGGCCACATGTCTTTGATGTATTGTTGGTGAGGGTGAGATTCTTACTTGGTGGTTGATGCAATCACGTTATTTGTACATATCTTGGATCATGTTAATTGTTGTGTGATGGTTAAGGGGTTGCTTTGCTTGGGTTTTTTTTTGGTGGCCAAGTACATGTCCTTAGTCAATCAACCTAATGCTAATGGTCGTTCAACTTAGACCACCTGGACCCTAGCTTTTGCTTAGTGATTGCTTTCTTACTTGACTTGGGTTGCTCATCCTATGCTGATCATTCGACAACTTAGGACTATTTTAGGATATGTTAGATATAAATACTTATAGTAGTAAATGCTTCAAAATTCACCTGAAGCATAATAAAAACCTCCAAATCTTTAAACTGTAAACAAAAAGTAATTATTAAAGTCTTAGAAATGAAATAAATGGATTCAATTAAACAAAATTATATTAATGGTGTCTAAAAAAAATTGAATTGATGCAATACCATACGTCTCGTCCAATCACATGGATATTTGAATTTAATTCCCATTTAATTGTTTAAGCATGACATAATCCAAGCTCATATCAAATTGATCCAATCTAAGTAAAAGATTAGCAATTGTCAAAATATTGCATTATCTCATGATTAAACCAAATTGATCCCATTGTTAAATAGTAAGTTCTATAGGTGTATTAATTTCTTAAATTTAATGTAAGCTCATCTTTATGTGAAGTTGATCAAATTCTTAGGTATTGATAACTATGTAATTAAATATCGGTAATTGCCAAAGTTAGTGATGATTATGTAAGTGATCATCATTAATTGCCTTAGTATTAGTTAAACCAATGCTTAAAACAAGTTAACCTTATTAGTAAAGAATCCTAATATAATACCATAGTTTGTTTCTTATTCTAGGCCAATCTAACATTTACATTAGTAAATGGTTATTATTTCACTAAGGGAGTGTTTGGTTTAACTTGCGAAAATGGAAAATGAATAGAATCAAATAAGGAGAAGTAAGGGTAATGGTACTAGTTAGTTTTTGATTTGTTTGGTTTAGTTAGGGAATGGAATCATACTATTTATGATTCCCTTTCTTGTTATTTAGTTGGGTGGTAGTTAATAGCAAAGATGGTGGTCAATGGTGGTAAATGGTGGTGGACAATGGTTAATGATAATAGGTGGTAGTGGGTGATAGTCAATGGTAATAGGTGGTGGTGAGTGGTGATTTACAGTAGTAGGTGAGGGTGGATATGATTAATGGTAATAGATAATAGTAAATGGTGGTCAATGATGGTACGTAATTATTGATAGTGATTAACAGTGATAGTGGTGGTGGGCGATAGTTGACAGTTATAGGTGATGGTGGGTGATGATCTACATTGGTAGTGGTATTAGACAATAATTAATGACGTAAGGTGGTGGTGGACAGTGGTCAATAGTGATAGTAGTGTTGGACAATGGTTAGTGGCAGAAGATGGTGGTAGGAAGTCATTGGTAGTAGTAGTGGTGCGCAGTGGTCAACGACAAAATGTAGTGGTGGGCAGTGGTCAACGACTGAATATGGTCGTGGGCAGTGGTTAATGATGGTAGTGGTGGTAGCAATGATCAACAGCAGAAGGTGGTAGTAGGCAGTGGTCAATGGTGGTTGGCAGTAGTCAATGATAGAATATAGTGGTAGGTGATGGTCAATGGTTATAGTGTTGATAGGTGATGGTCAATGGAAGAAAGTGATAGATGATGGTCAATGGTGGTAGTGCTTGTGACCAGTGGTCAACAATGGAAAGTGGTGGTGTGCAGTGGTCAATGATAGAAGATGGTGGTCAATAGTCGTAATGGTGGTGGATAGTGGTCAATAGCAGAAGGTGATGGTGGATGGTGGTCAATTGCAGTAGGTGTTGGTGGGTTGAAATGATAAGAACTTCACGATGTAAGAGAAGAAATAGAGAGAGGATTGTTTTTTTTTGTTTCCAGTAAATAATGTAATTTGATACCTTAGGTGAGGGAAAGGTTTTAAATAGAGGAAGTTCGTTAAGGTTAAGTAACAATAACAGACTAAAATAAACATTCAAAAATAAAAAATAAAACAAATTTTAAGTTCCTAAACCATAAACATTAAAAACCTAAAATAAAACAAACTATAGATTAAGACCATTAAGGATTCACCACATAAAATCAAATTATTTAGGGGCAGTTAATACCTATAATTATTGGAGGTTTGAACTACTTCTAGTACTCTTAGTGGCAGTTCACATAATTGCCACAAAAACAGTCACCTTGTTGCACTTGGCATTAATTCAATGCAACCACTGAAATATTTTTAAATACTGAAGTTTAGTGGCAATTCATTTAGAGATGGTTTAACCATCTATAACTTTTCCTTAATTCTTTTTTTTTTTTTTGAAAATTGGATGCACTTCTATTCTGCCTTTAAAATTTTCCATATTTTATAAATAATGGAGGTGGTTCTGAATTGCCTCTAAGAGTTTTCAAATTTTTTTAAAAGTGTGGAGGTAGTTTTGAACCGCCTCCAAAATTGCCCCTTTTTTTTTTGCTTAAAAGATAGAGACATTAACTGTCTCTGAATGTTTTTGAAAATTTTATTTTAAAATATAGAGGCAGTTTTGACCACCTCTAAATTTTTCATAATATATATATTTTAATTTTTACAATGTTTCTTTTATTTTTTATAATTTTTAATTGACCCATATTTTTGTACTAAAATGTTATACTTATCAAATCAATAAAATAATTATTAAAATAATAAAATTATAATTATAATTATATAATAATTAAACCAATATTATAACAAATTTATATAATAAATCAGGAATACATTTCATTAAATATAAAAAAATTAAACTATAGATTGTTTTACATATCATAAATTTACATTTAAATATCTCAAGTTCCTAAGGCTATAAAATTATCTTTTATATATATCCGTATATGTAAAAAAAATAAAAGAAATTAATAAGATAGTAATCTAAAATGACTAGCAACGATCAACAATATTTTTATATTTTTTACTCCCTTATGAATATTTTCTTTCTTTCATTGATGAATTTTGATCCTAGGAAGATCTTGAAATAACTTGAATATGATCCTATAAAAAGTATAAAACAATTATGTGTTAATTTGATATTATATTAAGATCAAACAAGAAATCACAAGTAACTTTTGTCACACATCCACATAGCTCAGTTTAGAACTATGATAACACAATATTTGATGCATTTATTTATCCTCATACTTAGCATTTTAAGCTTCAAAATGATTTACTTCCTGCTGTGTTGGTGTGCATTTGTGATTTAGTGTCAATTGGATTCATTGTACAAAATTCTGCATAATTGGCCATTTTGAGCAATTTCTGTAATCTAGCTATATCTCGAGCTATAGTGATCCAATTGATGTGATTCTTATCTTGCAGGAAATCTAAGAGATAGATATATAACTTTCATGAAGATTTCAAAAGCTTAATCACACAATTGTTCATCCAAAATTGGAGCTCAAATCAGAATCAAAATATTGTCTCAGCACTATCTTGGGTAGCTGACCTCTATGCATTCAATTGATCATAACTTGAGCTATAGAAATCAAAATAAGGTGAAACAAAGCCCAAATGGAAGCTAACACATAAAGACACAATTCCTATGAAGACTTCCTGAGCTAAAAAAAATCAAATTGGGCATCAAAACTGAGCTGTAATTTAGGGGCAGAGATGCTATGAAAATGGGCTCTGCAGAATTAGACTTTCAAGGCCCCAATTGACATGAGCTTGAGCCCAATGCAACACCCTTTGCTCCATCCCACAAATAGCCAGCTAGAGACCCAAAAGTGAGTAGGAAAAGGAGGGAAAGTAGTCTATATTAAGCCCCTAATGTGCACAAACTTGTTGTATATTTTAAAATAACCGCAAGCGCACGATGTAGATGTAGTAAAGAACTGGCGAATACGGGTCGATCCCACAGAGAAGTTTCGTTTCTTTTTAAATACTGAAACCTTTACAGTTTAACTATCCAGATAAAATGAAGAATAGAGGGAGTAGTAGAAAATAAAGAAAAATAAAGGATGCTAATGAAATAAAGAAAGCAAAGATGTAGACCAAAGAAAGTATTAAATGCAAAAAGGCCTAGGATTAGGATTTACCTTACCTTATGAATTCTTCGGCAAATAACATAAAGTTTCCTT
>JANHAO010020320.1:0-12887 GCA_026873985.1 Saraca asoca | reverse complement strand
AAGAATCTAAAAGATTTCCATTACATTAAAATAATATTCAAAAGATAATTTAATATATTTTTGAATTTTATATTAAATTAATGCATTTTTCTTTGAATTTATTATTAAATTACTGTAAACATATTTTAGAAATAATTTGATGTTTACAATTTTTTAAATAAAAGTTTAAAAAGTAAAATATCTCATCAATCTCTTTAATATTCTCAATAATAGAATTCAAATTTAAGAAATGAAGAATGTGAAATATATTTTTATTTTATTTTTAAAATTTTCTATTAAATAAATCATAAATAATTTTATAATGAAAATAACCAATCGTTTCGGAAAAAGGATCTTGTCATGTTTAATTTTCTTCACTTATCAATTTCTTAAAGAATTTAAAAAATTAAGGAGATAAATTTAAAAGAGTTATACATATAATTCTTTTAAAATTTATAATATTTTTAAGATTATCCATCATTTTAATAAATAAAAATGATATTTATATTTTTCTTCTAAACTTACACCGACGTATTTCAAAATAAAATAGTTACACGTGGAAAACCTTTCTTTCTGTGTCAAACCGCCTTCACTGACAGCCAGAATATTCTGCTGGCCGCAAAAAAGTGAACTACAGTGACATATGAAGTCATGGCTGATTGAACAAAGAAAAGACACAGCACCGCTTGCATTAGGTTCATGGGTTCTATCTGTATCTTCAAAACTTCAAACAACCAATGTACGATATAATAAAAATGCCATCTTACACAGTAGGTGCCTACAGTCATTCATCTAAATTAAATCTCTACACTATTTTTTTTTTCTTTTGAAAAATGCCAACCAATTTTCTTTTTAGAGAATAATTTTGTTAACATTCTTTTTCCATAGGAAATAAATACTTTTATTGTGGATTATAATTATATTGTACTTACAATAAAATAAAAAATATACAACTATTGAGAAATTATATTATGTTGAATATTACAATTGTTAATGGTCACAATTTCTATTTTAAATTAATTTTAAAACAATAAAGCCAAAGTTTATAAAAGAAATGAGACTAATGTTATGTTTGGATATAGGAGACTAGAAGGAAAAGTTATGTCAATCAACGGTGGAGTTATAATTTTTAACTCGATTACATAAATATTAAAATTTTATAAAATATATATAATTTTTAAATTTTTAAGAAGATCAATATAAAAATATTATGTATAAAAATAAAAATATTAAGATTTTTTTATGTCAAGGCTATATTTATTCCCCTGTCTCCACCCCTAAGTCAAAAAACTTCTCCTTATTTAGAGGTTATGATTATATAGGAGAGGATAATCAAAGTTTATAATTAATCTTTTAATATATTCTAACACTTTATAGTATTTATTATTTTGTGTTCATCAAATTAGTGAATTTTTACGAGAGTTTTTTCAGCATTAAAAAATTAGAAATTATCTCTTAATTAACTATTTATTCATGTTATTTCACTTAGTTTTCATTTTTCTCTTAAAACAAACTTCATTTTCCCTCTCAAACATATCATGGGAGTTGGAATTACTAATGATATGCAACATATACATCTAAAATTTAAGAGGAAAAAAAATTGTGCATCAAAATTAATTATAAATAACGATGATCATTATTAAAAAAATTGTGAATCAAACTTAGAATACCCACGCGTAAGAAGAAAAATATGAAATTAAAAGAGTGAAATTATTCGAAAATCAATTCATTAATTATCACATCACATGCCGTGACTGAATTGGAGCTCTCGAAGCAGATAGCAATATAACATAGGTAAGATCATAAGAGAGAAGAGTGACCGATAAAAAGAAAAGAGTGAAGCCACAGCAATATTGGTACAACCTTAATTAATGAACTAGGGTTGCGGAAACCAAATTCACAGAAAATCTTTGATCTCTCCCATTTTATAAATTTATTCAATTTTCAAAATTTCTTATTATTACAAATGGTATATTTTTTTTAAATAACTAAATATTGATAAAGATCCATGAGAAACGTTAGATTTTGTAAATGGTATTTCGATTAATCTTATATTTCATGTAAATTTCGTTTCTTCGATTCTTTTCCCATTTAAATTGAAAAAAATAGTTAGTTCAAACCAGCTTAAAGTACAAAAAAAAAAAAATTGTGATTATATGTGTAATCGTAGTTTAGCAATAACAATTTTACAATAGCTTGTGGTTGTATTTGACATCATAATTGTAATTTGATTCTGTAACAAATATATGCATTTATTTGAAATTATAATAATATTTACATTGTGCTTCTTGTTCTGTAGGTGGTCTATAATAGCAGGACATTTACCAGGAAGAATAGATATTGAAATAAAGAATTACTGGAATTCTCATTTAAGGAGAAAAATATATTGCTTCATAAGATCTTTAAACAACTCTCTCCCACCCATTGACATGGCTGCTTTAAAACATGGCAGCTGCATCCAGGCGAAGAGGCGGTGGTAGAGGCCAAAGAAATGGACAATCTATGCAAGAATCCAATAAGAACAACATGGCCATGAGCCAAAACTCATACGCAACCGATGAGAGAATGATACCCTAAAAAATATCAATGGAGGATCATAACATGATGATATCTCAATAATGGGAGCTGAATCTTGGACCCTAGAGGACCAATATGAGGGCAGAATAGGCAATATTTGAGTGGAAAACATTCCTTATAGTTATTGTGAGAATGAATTATTGTACCCTATCTTGAATGGAGAAGAAGTTAAGGGCTTGGGACCATATCAATGGCTAGATGATGAGATTATAAAACTTAGCTACATGTTTGAAAATGGGGTTCTTGTGAATCCAGGTGGGAATAGTGTGGATTCGGACAAGTTATGTTGTGCATGCATGCTTCCCTAATTTTTCTTTTTCTTTTTGGATTTTTTTTCTATGTGTATGTTGAGTTTATTTATATGTATTCCCAAAATTATAATATGATGTTGAAGTAATGAACCTTTTATTTTTCCTATATTCCTTTAAAATATTCCTATAGGAAGATAGTAATTTTATATTTTAATATCAGGAGAATATTTTAGTTATACAAAAAGATTACTTTGCTTACCATTTCATTAATATTTTATCACCTTAATCCATTATCAACTATTATTATTGACCTTCATTCATTGTTACCTATCATTATTGATTACTGTCCACCATCATTATCTGATCAACTTTTTAATGATGACAACTGTTAATCAATTAACTTCTTAGGTTGATTGTTGTTACTTGAACAACTTTTTTTCTCATTAATTGATCGATTTTTTATAAACACATTTTTAAAAATATATAAATTAATTAAAATATAATATTATAATTATTGAGAGTGAATTTTGATTCTGCCAGAATCTAACCAATCAAAAGAATTCTTATAGACTCAAATTGCTTTTCGATTATTGCAAATGGAGAATGAAGAGAAATAAGAAGAAGAGCAATAAATACACAAAAGACTTTTAACGTGGTTAGCCCAAAATCAGACAGCACTAGTTCCTACATTCATGGTAATGTATTAATTTAGAGAAATTTCTATAGAGTTTCAATATCCATTTTTTTGCTTTTCTACAGTGATCTCACTCCTCCTATTTATAGAGACTGGGGAGATTACAATGATAATTACTTAGTTTATATTTTTGTTACATCAAAATAAATATACAAGACAACTTAGACTATTGTAAAATTTCTTCTGCAAACTAGTGGCTAACTTATAGAGTTTGCTTTCTAAGGGTGGGCCCATGGTGTTGCTTCTTGCAGGTTGATCCCACGCATTAAGTTTGAGAGCACCTACTTCAGGCTTTCCCTTAACGAACTCTTTTGTTGAGCAAGGTGTAATGTCTGCGAGCTGGGATTTTGGGTCGCTGTTAGCCTTTAGTCACCAAGGACAATCTTCGCGAGCTCGCGTTAGGTAATACGAGCTCACGTATAGCGAGCTGTCGGCTATGTGAGCCAGGTCTTGTTCCTTAGCGAGCTAGGACTCTACCTCGTCCTATGTCCATGCAGGTAGTGGTCTAGTGAGTTTGGCTCTTTTCTCTTTTGGTCTTGGCTTATTGCCAAGCCTTTGCCGACCCATTTCAAATAGCTAAAAAATGCCTATAATATAAGCTCTCTGACTCTCAGCTTGCATCACAAGCTGGGAAGTAAACAGTTTTACTGGTAAAGGGCCTTCTTTATGTATTACCTTGTAGTCAAAGTCTTCGATTAGCTTGTCGTTTCATCTGATTTAGACCATATCTCATACTATACATGTCTCACTGTCTTGGATGAGTTTGCCTCATTTTCTTTTGAAGCATTTAATGAGAGTGGTTAGGAGCTTCTCTCAGACTCTTCGGTGAGACCAGGCTAATCTATTTAAAGCATAGGGAGTTCCTCCCCCTTCTGTCATTGAGTGAACTAATGGAAGCCTCAGATAAGCCCTTTATATTTTCGGTGATCTATTTTTCCAGATGGATGTGTATGGTCTGCCATATAAGAAGCCTCTTCAGGCAATTCTCCTTCTCTGATAATGAGGAAAGATCTTGCATAGATCTTAAATTATTTCCTCACGATGATGTCGTGGGGTTCTTCCTTTTCAACTGTCCCAGTATGCTTCTTTGTAATCCTCAGCGTTAAGGGTGAGGCTGAGGAGGAGCTTGCTACAGAGGAGAACAACTAGAAGAAGAAAGTTAGGGACTCGACGTGCTCCTCAGTTCCCTAATTGATGGAAGCTCACCTCCTGGCATCTGGCCTTCTTTTCAGAATCTGATAGTTGTAGGATTGCTTTAATTTGTATTTCAAATCTTGCAAATCTACCTCGTTGAGGCTTTTAATAAATGAACTTTCCTCATGAACGTTGCATTGTGCTGAATGTTTTGCTTGTTGTATATGATAGCGTAGATATTTTGTAAATCACAGCTAATTGAAATGCTTAGATAACCAATCAATCACATTTTCTAATTAACAACGAATATGAGAGCCTCAAGTCCCTTAGACTGTAGCAAGAAAATCATCCCAACAGGTTGCATGATAGCTGCGTCATGCGGGAAATCATATAAAATCTGCAAACAATGCATTGCATGCAAGCTATAAGCGATATTTCATGTGAGAGCTGTGAATCATCAAGTCATATAAGAGCTATAGACATTAAGTCACATAAGAGCTGCCAACATTAGGTCACATGAGAGCTGCAAACATTAAGTCGCATAAGAGTTACGAACATTAAGTCGTATGAGTTGCGCTTCCCAAGTTATGTCATAATAACTTAATTGCCTAAGAAATGAGTTTAATTTGAGCATCTCTATTCCTCAACTGGACCGAGGGTCACAGTTGGCAAATGAGTTATTTTGAGCGTCTCTATGCCTCAATTGGATCGTAGGTCATAGTTGGCTAATGAGTTTATTTTGAGCATCACCACACTTCAACTAAACTAGAGGTCACAGTTGGAAAATAGATATACGTTGCTTGAGAAAGCTAGTTGCATATGAACTCAGAGGATCATGCATATTTGATGATGAAGAGATTACTATAAGGCCAGGCCACTCGGTAAGCAAAGTTTCTTTCAGCAGAGACAAAGAGGAAAGCTTTAACACTAGCTTCTGAATTATAAGAATACATCAATGTATAATTTTGACTGAGCCCTTCGACTTTTGATCGAGATCTTCTTGGGGATACTAGGGCCGCTGCCCCATAGGTTGCATCATATACTCTCTTAGGCGGCCTTTCCTAATCAGATCCTCGATCACGTCTTTAAAGGCTCGATAATTAGAAGTGCTATGGCTAGCTTCGTTATGATAAGCACATAACTCTTTTTGGTTTCTCCTCCTTTAGAGAATTTTGGAGGGTGCAGGTCTCCCGAAATCTTCCCGACCCCTCTCAGCCACGAGTATCCTATCCTGGGAGTCTAATAAGACACTGTAATGTTCATGGCAACCTGGGTACTGAGGCCACTTGTCCTTGGCCTTTTTGGACTTTTTCGCAGTCCGTTCACTAGGGTGGTCACCTTGATCCACATTACGCCTCTTCTTGTTACCGATAGAGCCATCTTTCTCATCCTTTTGATCAGGCTTTCCCGAGCTGAAAGTTTCTTCCTATTTGATTTGCTTGGCAGCTCGTCCATAAAACTCAGTTAAGTCCTTCACTAAGGACTTGTATAGACTTTTATACAACTTTCCATCCTTGCAGAGTCCCACGAAGATTGTTGCCAAAATGGTTTCTTCAGATGGATTCTCTATCGAATTAGTTTCAAATCTGAACTTGTCAATATAATCCTTCAGTGACTCATGCTTACACTGAAAGACCATTACGACGTGGCAGAGGGCACGAGTTGCCTTCTTAATGCTCAATATTGGTTGATGAATTTTTGTTAGTACTCTTCCCAACTATATATTGAGTGAGCTAGGAGACTTTTGAATCAAGCCCAAGGTACCCCTCCTAGTGTAGTTAGAAAAACTTAGTATTTAACCAGAGGATTAACTATCTACAAGTCCATCTGAACATCAAACGTGTCCAGATGGTCATAAGAATCAGTATCCCCATTGTACAGTGGAATCGTGAGGACCTTGAGCTTAAGGGGAAGGGGCTAAATCTTGATTTCTATGGAGAAAGTTGACTTGTCCTCGAAGCAATCTCGATCATTTGGAGCTCGTAAACATTCCTCCAGCTAGTTTATCTTTTGATATAATTCTTCCAGTAGCGGGCCTAACACCCTAGATCACTGGCCGGAAGATTGCTGATCCCTTTGACTCTTTTAGTCATGGGAACAAAGACCTAGAGTCTGTTGTTGTGAGCAACGACCTGAAGACTTATTGGCTCTACTTGAACATCCAACTTGCTATTACTAGAGAACATTCTCAAGTGTAACGGCTTTGTTCTGCCTTTACAAACCTTGAGCTTACGCTTGTGCTAGCATAATGACTACTTTAGTCAATTCTTCCATCATATTTTCTAGTCTCTCCTAGCGCTAAAACCAGGTTTGCACTCCATCAATGCCGTTGGCAACTGCAGTAGGAGGAAAAGAGCTGGCTGGAGGCAAGTCCGAAGTAATGCCTATGACAAGGGTAGTGGAGGAGTCCGTTGTGGACACATGACCTCCAAGGGATCAACCAATGCGTTCGAAGCCCTGGTGGCTCTTCCTTTTGCCATTGTAGCTATACAAGAGATCAACTAGAATATAAAAGATTAACCAGAGAGTAGATGACTCTCCACAGATGGCGACAAATTATTGACGGTGGATTTTGGTTCTGCTAGAATCTGGCCAACTAGAACAGTTCTTATATACTCAAACTACTTTTCGATTGTTGCAAATGGAGAATGAAGAGAAATAAGAGGAAGAGCAGTAAATACACAAAGGGCTTTTAACGTGGTTTGGCCAAAATCAGGTAGCACTGGTCCCTATGTCTACAGTAATGTATTGATCTAGAGAAATTTTTACAGAGTTTCAGTATCTCCATTTTTTTGCTTTTCTACAATAATCTCCCTCCTCCTATTTATAGAGGCTGAAGAGGTTACAATGATAATTATTCAATTTATATTTCTGTTATATCAAAATAAATGTACAAGACAGCCTAGACTACTGCAAAATATCTTTTACAAACTAGTGGCTGACATTTGGAGTTTGCTTTCGATGAGTGGGCCCATGGTGTTACTTCTTGTAGGCTGGTCCCACACACTAAGCTGAGAGCACCTGCTTCAGGCTTTCCCTTGATGGACTCTTTCGCTGAGTGAGGTGTAATATCTGCAAGTTAGGACTCTGGGTCGTTGCTAGCCTTTAGTCAGTAAGGAAGATCTTTGCGAGCTCACATCAGGCAATGCAAGCTCCCGTATAATGGGCTGACGGCTATGTGAGCCAGGTCTTATTCCTTACGAGCTGGGATTCTGCCACATCCTATGTCCCTGTAAGGAGCGGTCTAGTAAGTTTGGCTCTTTTCTCTTTTGGTCTTGGCCTATTAACAATAATATTTTAAGAATTTTTTAAATCAAATCAAATATAATAATATAATATTTCTAAAAATTACATTTTAGAAAATTTCATTAAAAGAAATTAAAATTCTTGAAAATGTATTACTCTGTAAAAATATTATAAACCAACAAATCAAACCTTATTTTTTTTCATTTCTTCTTGCAAACTAAAGTTTGAAGGGTGAGGCTAATTCGATACCCAAATTATAACCATGTACCACACACATTGATTTGAATCACCCAATGCAAATTAAAAAAGGACAAAATCTATTATTAGTTGCACATGTCCCTTGGTTCAATAGCCTTAAGTATAAAGAAGTCTTCCACATTTTCTAACTTCAGATTTGTGTGTTGTGGTAAAGTTTTTCATGTTTCAAACTCAGCACCTTTAGTCTACTTTTTTTGTAACGAAAAGAATGAAAAATCACATACAACGTTTTCAGTAAAAGAATACAAATAATAATAATAAATATTTTTTGCATCACCAAACCAAAAGTGTCCACGTAGTTATCTGGGCGGCGACATCTAACGCAAAATCATTACACGTGGACTGATATATCAGTCTTCTCCAATTGAAGTCAACATATTCTATGTCGTCTTCTAATCAATTAGGAGAATGACACCAACCTTAATAGAGCAAATTAATCTCATTTGGACCACCTTCCTATATTATTATTGTAACCATCCATCATGGATTAAAAGAAGGAACCCTTTTCAATTTTTCAAAATACAAGACATGTATTGGTTTATGTCAAAATTAATAGATAACTAACGTTTTCAAGGATAATTTGTAATCGAATTTTTAAGATTAGAGGTGTAATTAGTAAGATTTTAAATTTTATGAATTTAATTTATTATTTAATAAAATTTAAAAGATATACAACGTATTTTTTCATAAAATATGTGCAAAATTTAACAAAAATTATGGACAAAACATGAAGAGAATGTGATCTAAATTAAACTTATGCATAAATGAATCAAATATTTCAGAGAGTAATAATAAAGATCATAATCACACAACTTCAAAGAGGATACTTGAAGATTGGGGGTTGGAAACCAAATGACAACATCAAGATTTTATACTTGCAAGATGTCGGCAATAACATCATCAACCAAAGAATTGAATATTTATCACCAACTTAGGCCCCAAACTCAAAAGCATCAATATTGAAATTAAATCTAACCATCTTGCATATTGTAATCCTTCTATATAATTTCATTTATCCGTCGTATTATTCAAGGATATAATTATATATATATGAAGGGATAAAATTATATAAATGAAATATTATTTAAGAATTATTATTATTATTTTTATAATTTATGAATTATTTTATTATCGCATTTTATTTTCATTTTATTTTATTCAATATCATTGATTATATATTAACATAATATAATTACTTTCATTCTAAAATATTGAAAAACCCTTAAATACATTCAATGCATTACATTAAACTATCAATTATTTGACACATATATTAATAAATGAATTAAATTTTTTTAAAAAATTTCACTAATAATTGGAAAATCAATTGATTTAATATTTAAAAAATTATTTAAAGTAATCTTGTATAATACATTTAAGTTTATGTGTTAATTTGTACTAAGTAATCAAACGTTTTGGAGCAGCAATTAGTGGTCCTATATATATCATATCATAGTATGGTCAGTGAAGCACTATTCCTATCATCTTAAATGCTTCTTTCGAGCAGTTACGCTTAATGAATGCTTCTTCAATAGCAAAGCACTGTCACTCCCTAGTGACTTATCACACAGCCGTAACTCTCGCCTCATTCACACCATGTAAGCTTTGTTGTTCAAGCTATAATTGTCAAAATGGGTCGTCCTGTCCTGTTTCAACCCATCATCAAACGAGATAGGTCGGGTTGGTCTGTCAGTTGGACAGATTGAGAAAATCTCAATCTAATCTAATCCATTTATATGACAGGGTTGACCAATCTGATGGACCTAACACATTTTAACATGTAAAATTGTTAAAATAAGCTGATCCGCCCCGACTCATCCCCCGACTTGTCTCAACCCACTACCAAATGGGACGGGACGGGTTGGCTCGCAATTGGACGGGCTGAGAAAATCTCAATCCAACCCAACCCATTTACATAACAGGCCGGTCAACCCAACGGATCCAATCCATTTTAACAGTTCTAGTTCAAACCTATTATGTGAAGCAATTAAATATTTATCGAGATTGACGTGTCATCGATGTTGACAAATTCACAACATATACACTCACCATCACTCTTAATGACTAGAGTGTCATTTAATTTTTGTAAAAAATTTATTTTATATCTCAAATTTGATTCTAAATTTTTATATATAAATTAAATAAATTAATCATTTTTATTATCACGAATCAAATCATCACTTTTGGTTGCTCAAAGTAACATATTTTTCTTGTAACTTATCATGGGTAGAGAAAAAAGATAGAATGTAAAGAATAATATTTAAGAAAAATAAGAAACGAAATTAAAGTAGACATTCCCCATGAAGCGAATTCAATATTACTATTTATCTTTTTTTCTTAATCTTGTATTAGTTTAGGATATTAAGTAGCTTTGGAAGAAAAGAGTTTTTATTTTATTTATTTGTTTTTATTGAAAATAAATTAATTTATATGAAGTAGTCAAATATTTATTAAAAATAGTAGATTTATAAATAAAAAATATAAATAACTTCTTAATATTTCTAAAGCGGTGAGAGGGATAAAGAGAAGAGATAGTTTAACTTGTGATTGAATGAGATTCAATATCGTATACTATTTGGGACACCATCTAATGAAAAAGCTTTCGCCTCCAAACAAAGATAAGCGCAATATCTGCCGTCGCCCTTGGCCTTTTCATATGATTCTTGATCCCGCTGGGCTTCTTCTCTTATTGCATTCTCACATTTATTTGCAGTGTCATAAATCGATCTTGTTCATAATTTGAGGGGATAAATATATTTGATTTGATAAAAAATTTTATATAAAAAAATTAAATTTAGTATGAAGGTCTTATGACTCAATTTTGAAAACGATCCAACTTATATATTATTTTTTTAATTTTTTTCCATTTTGAGAGTATTCCTATAATTTCAATATAATTCACTTGTTCAATACAAGTAAGAAAATATGGGATCACGTTTCTTGCATTTTTAACTTTATCTTTATATAAGATGACATAAAATCTCCACCCGGAATCGTAAGAAAAGACCTTATGTCAACTAGGAAAAATATATCTACTCCTGCCATTTAGCCATTGGCTTAAAATATTCTTTAGGAAGAGTGTTGATAGTTTGTTAGGAGTTTGTTAGGGACACATTGGGACCTTATTAGGCACTTATTAGGAGTTTGTTGCCACTAATCTAGGGGATATAAGAGTGTGTTAACTTAGTGCCCTCCCGTACACGTTTTAAATTATATAATAAGGTATACATTAATAAAAAAAAAAGAATTTTCTCTCTCCTTATTTGTTTATCCCTTGCTTGTTACGCATTAGAAGTTACTTATGTGGAGTGTTTTTATGGCTCGGTTGTTTGATTATTTTGATTTATAGGCTTATGTTGCCTTCGGACATATTGTACATAAGATTTTGATTGTATAGGTAACACAATTCGCAATGCCCCATCTATTTGTCTTGACTTGAGTTTATTGGAAGGCTGACATGTTGACTTAAAGCAGCAAGCATGGGCCACATGATTTCAACTAAAGCACTATTAGCTCGAGACACATAGGCTATCATTGATGCTACATATGTCGTGTTTCATATTTCATATCTCATATAATTCATTTGTCCATAAGTCACAAATAATGAGGGGGAAAATATAGTTTACTTATTTGTGGTAGGTTCTAAAGTTATTTTGTCCATTCATAATTTAAAATGTCAAAATTGGTTGATATATGATTTGTTATATTAACACCTTATTCATCTGAAATAATTTTCCATCAAAAGACAAATGGAATTTATATATTTTTGTCGCACAATATTTTTTTCTTCACCCATTAAAGTCACAAAATTAAAACAAGTAAGTAAAACTATCTTTATTCATTAAAGTCACAAAATTAAAATAAGCAAGTAAAACTATGATGAGTATATTTTTAAGGGTGGATTATTTAATTCATGAATGACATTTCAAGTCATAATTAAAATTTAAAGATATATTGCCAAATCATTTACACAATCTTAGTTATTTGATTTTGTGACTTTAATGAAAAATAAAGAAAACCACATGATAAAAAATGTAAATTCTCCCCCATTTTTTAATGAAAAAAATAGTTGAGACAAACAAAATAATAACAAAACAAACTACAAATAAATTAATTTTGACACTCTAATGCACATATAAACAAATAAACTTATATCATATGACAAATAGATAAAATATACTTTTTTTCTACTAATTAATTAATTCATTTCATACAAATTCAATCCTCGACTTCAAGAGTTATATTTTCATTTTTTCATTAACTACCGCTGTTTGAATCATTTTTGTAAAATTTAAGCTCTTTAATAAAAAATTAGGAAAGTATAATTTATTTTTAAAAAAAATTCCTAATATGAACAGGAATTTTTTCAAATATACCTTTTGCACTGTCCGTGCGTGAGGTTAGATGAAATAATAAAAGCAGCAGTAGCAGAAGGATAGAAACATAAAATTTTGAGTACAGACCTTTTGCAGCTTTGTCAGTGAAAAATTCTTTGACTTTTCAAAACAAAGCTCCTGCCATTATTTCATGTTCATCTGCAGTGTGACACGGTTCCGCAACTGGTAAGAAAGTAATTTATTATTTGTTAAGAAAAAATTCAGAAAGATAGCCATTATCGAAAACCAACCCATAGAGAGAAACGTTTCTGTCCACAAGTTTTTTAAACAACCATTAGTTTAGCCCTTTTCCATCACTTTTCTCAGTTTTTCTTACATTTTTCTTGGCCAGAAAGCTCTGCCCTTTCTCTT
>JANHAO010020319.1:0-12896 GCA_026873985.1 Saraca asoca | reverse complement strand
GAATCACAATGGAAGATCAAATTAAAATAAAGTCATTGGCAAACATAAAATCTTGCTGGTGTGGTGCTACTGCTAACTAATAGTAGTTGATATTGTCATGATTTATTTAGCTGAACTTTCTGCTTTCTGATAATGCAACAGAGTTCAATTAATTTAGTAACTGAGCTAGGTTTTGAAGATGAGAAAGAGAGATATTTATTTGTGATTCCTTTCTTGAGTAAATGCCGTGTTCCCTTGTCAGAATTTGTCTTATAGATTGCTTATATTCTTCTCATTTATATATTGATTGCTAATTACTAGTTCCTAATTGTTTTGTTGCAGATTTCACCTAACTTTGGTTATTACAGCAACTGTTTGCTGCTGGATGATGTAAGATGTTTGCCTGGCATTATTCTTTATAGTTTATGCCAGTCAGAATGGAAACTAGAACATGTCACATGTACCTGGACTGCTTTCTGCTAATCACATATAAAACTAATGATCATGGTCAATAATAAAAAATGTGATGGCAGAGGAATGTTTGAACTCTAAAATTGCATTGCTGAATGGATCATGCCTGATCTTATGCAGGCTTAGGTTGATGATTTTGTGGATCGATAAATCCTTTATATATTCTATCTTTTTCATTACTAGAACTACACATCATCATTTATTTTATTTAAGCACTACATAATAAATTATTTGGTTTTGCAAGACAAAACACTTAATTTTAGAGAAAAAAAAAATTTCTACTTGCCTATTTTAGTTTCTGATCATTATCATGCATATTTTATCATTGTCAAGAACGGGGATGATGTTGGGAGCACAAGAGAGCATGTTGTCTCGTTTCCAGAATTCAAAAGTTTAGATAGTGTATGCCTTGAATTGTTATTTTTTAATTATGTACAAAAC
The DNA here is from genome assembly GCA_026873985.1 of Saraca asoca. Classification (NCBI taxonomy): domain Eukaryota; kingdom Viridiplantae; phylum Streptophyta; class Magnoliopsida; order Fabales; family Fabaceae; genus Saraca; species Saraca asoca. Next base: position 12,005 of record JANHAO010020319.1, on the reverse strand, counting down.
ATTTTCATTCAGTAGAATAACAAATCTAGCTCTGTTCTAGATATATGTTTTATTGTCATCAAGCTCACTCTGGTTTTACTTCTGTTTTATTAGGTGGGCTATTGTTTATCTTGCACAAATGAAACCACTCATAGTGCCTATTCTGAGCGAGGGCGAATGAGTTTTCTTCAAGAACAGATGTAGCTCCCTATGAGTTAGATAATATGGATCACTGAGTGGTTGCTGGAGAGAATATGATTTTGGATCTCATGAATCGTTCAGTGTTTTCTAACGCTGGATGTGTATATATTTCTTGTTGAACTATGGCGTTTCAACTGGCCACTGCATTGTTGCCTGGCATTAGCGGCATTACCATTGTTGATGGAAGACATTCATATTAGAATATTGTGTTTCTCTATAGCTATATCATGGTTTCCCACTTTTTACTCATTATCAGAGGAAATTTGTCCAGTTGTGCAGTTTTGTGTAATTCCTGGACAGCTGAATTTCTTTTATATATATATATATATGTGTGTGTGTGTGTGTGTGTACAATTCTCTGGAAATAAATGGGATTTGTTTATGAACAAACTGCCAACTGGTTATGGGTAACAATCCCTTTTTTTTTTTTTTTGAAAGTTATTAATAAAAATTATAATTATTTTGCCTAGTTATTCACTTTTGAAAGTGAAGAAAGAGTTACTATTGGCCACTTTCGGAATGAGAATTTCATCACCTCAGAGATCATTCCTAAACCAAACAAATTTTGGAGAGTTTTTGGTTCTGTTCTTTTGTATAGGTTGCACTAAAATACTAATGAAATAACATTTCGGCAAAAAGATATAAATTATTTTACGGAGTTTGGTTTAGTTAGTTTAAATACAACTAGATTCATATTCGATGAAAAATTAAGAAATTAAGATTAATTTGGACGTGTTATATAACAAGTTGACTCTTGAGGGAAGAGGAGAAAAATCGGTGCCTCAGACTTTTGTTTTGGCTGCTGGTTGTGCACTTATGTTGTTGCATAGCAGAAAGGGAATTAGAAGATCATGAGGATGGATATAGGCTATAATGCCAATATCTAAACGCAGATAAACCTGATAGCGCAATTCTCTTCTACTCATTGCCTATCTATCTACGTTTTAATTAATTGATAACACCAACCAGCCTTGTATTGCACTCATTTCTATCAGACACAACTACGTAAATAAAGTTTGTAAATCCAATCCAGTATAAATTGAAGTTACACAACATAACTATGAATACGATAGATATGGAGCTTCAGCCTGTGCTGGACAACTTGCGCACAAAGTCTACCATAATCCCATACTCCCTTATGGCTCTTGTATCCACACCATTCCTCAACAGCTGAGGGAAAAACAGCCACTTGCCGGTAACCGCCAAAAACAACACCGTGAGTGGCCCCGACACCGCCGGGTGCAACCTCCATCCACGGGGTACCAACGCCTTCTTCACCACCACCTCAATGGCCATGCACAAGCCATGTAGGACAAAGTAGCACGTGACTTCCCATGTGGGATGGGCACGTGATAGGTAATAATATATTAACTCATGCATCAGACCTGACACAAGGAAAGTGGCAATTGTGGCTGGCATTGGACCCCAGACGGGCCCCAAAATACGCCTAGATACGTGACGTATAGGATCGTAGATGGTGGGGCGTAGAATACTAGTAACCATAAGGTTCCACCTACGACCCCAGAAATCTTGAAGGGAAGTGGAGAGATAGGGCTCGTTGAACTGTGGCTCAATCTCAAACCCAAAAATGGCTCGAGCGGGTGCTGCAAATATTGCTAACATTATCTCTAATCCAATGTACATGTGGCAACAATACAGTCCCAATATCAAATAAGGGTTTAAGTTTTCTCTATACTCATAAATACGAATAATCGTAGCCAGCGCAACTAGTTTTATAACCAGCAAAATGGATTGGGCTATTCTAGTTGTATGCTTAGGAACCTGATTGTTTTTGATTTTGATGGGAAGAGAAGCAATGGAGATGAAATGGAACATGTGAATTGGAGGTTGAGAATACAAGGGACCATGATTGAAGGAGAAAAGCAGGAGCTTGAAAGGGGAGAGCCAGACAAGTAAGAACGTAGTGGGAGCACCCAGATGGAAGGAGGAGAGATTCAAGGGAAGGGCGAGGAAGATGAAAATGATGGGAAGGATGGAGAAAAGCCTCATAAACCCCTTTGGGAATCTTGAAGCCACCAAGTAACAATAGCAGATACACGAAATGGCCGTCATCCATACTTTGATGAACCTTTCGATTTCTTCACCCTCCATTTTTGCTCACCTTTGAGGAAGCGGGAGAGAGAATAGGGCCCTTCTACTTTTTGGTAAGTAGCGCAATGGCCAATTAATATTTATCGCATCGCTATCTCCGAAGCACTCCTCTCTCTTCTGTGGTGAGGCTATAAGAGAGAGAGAGAGAAGAGGATCTTTCTGGTAAGTACCCAAATGGTCAATTAATGTTGTCTGGCGATGAGTATTTCTCATTCACAAATATGTAGGGCAGCTAATTATATTGGTTACAGGTTTCTCCAATCTCTTAATTTTTTCAATTTTAAATTCACACAAGAAAGTCCATGGTCTCCCTGAACAATTATATGTTTATACATTATTAATAAATTTATAAGGAGACTATAGGGATGATTTTTTGTTATTCAATTTCAACTGCTATGAGTTGTATATGCATATCTTAAATTAGATGTATAAAGTCACATTAAAAATGAAAAGCTTCCTCATCCAAACAAGTGCAGGAGCACAATTGGTAGTATGGTCAATTAATTCATCAAGATGTCTTTTACATGTTACGGTCGCAGTAATGGTTAATATGTCTTATTTGTTCATTTTTAAGTTGGGAGTCCAACTTGCTGCTTGGCTTATCTGTTTCTGTTATTCTGCCATGCTTAAATTGGGTCATTTTCTGCATTATGATGATGCATGTTGCACTATTTCTCTATATTTTTCATAACTTATGATCCTTTTTATGGTTGCATGATCCTTTCTTCTATTTTATGAATTCTACGTTTAGGATGTCATACTGAAGTTGTCTGTATAGATCAGTAGATATTTATTTAATTGGTATCATTGTAGTATTTCTCTATAATGGTATGCTCAAAACTAGCTTTGCCTCTGTTAAAGCACTCTGGCTGTGCAACTCTCGGCTTCTTTTTTTGAGTTGGAAAGGCACTATTAACTGCACTAGATGCATATGACAACATACTTCCTAGTTTCTATTACACAAGTTGGCTTTAGAATTTGAAGCCCAATACCCTCAATGAAATTAGTCATCTTGCCAAATCCACAAATTATAGAACTCTTCTTTTTGGACTTAAAAAACAGATATCATATTTGCATCTTTTAGTATTATCTATTTTATTATGATCAAGCATGGTTTAATGTTTGAACTGATATGTAATGGCATCTCTTACATATTGTAGCACTCAACCTAAGCCAAAGAGAAGAGGTGGCCCTGGAGGTCTCAACAAACTGTGTGCTGTTTCACCTGAACTACAGGTCATTGTTAGTCAGCCGGCCCTGCCAAGTACTGAGGTTTGTACAATTGTACTAATATTGTTTAATGTAATCATTACCACCTACTTTGTTATAGCTTTCAGCAAGATTCCTAACATATGATATGGCTAGGTTTAGATTGTGAAGCAACTTTGGGTGTACATCTGGAAAAACAATATCCAAGATCCAAGTAACAAAAGGAGAATTATTTGCAATGATGAACTGCGGGTGTTATTTGAGACAGATTGTACTGACATGTTCAAGATAAATAAGTTATTAGCTAAACACATCATATCCCTTGAACCAACAAGTAGGTGGTTGGTTATGGCGATACCTTTATGGGAGTTGATTTGATACATAGTTTGAATTCTTTTATTTGTCTTTTTTGGCGCTTTCAGAACAGCCAGTTCCAAAGAAGCAGAAGGTAAATGTGGAGCCTGAAACAAAAATTACTGAACCTGCTCCACCTGTAATAATATCAGATGCTCTTGCCAACTTTTTTGGGGTTACTGGAAGGGAGATGCCTCAGTCAGAGGTTTTAAGACATATCTGGGAGTACATAAAGGTCAATCAACCAGAAGTAAGCAATAGAGCAGACAAGCTATAGTTAAATTTACTGCTCAGTTGATCTGGAGTTAAGTATCATGATATATTAATGAACTTCATAATTCTTTTAATACATGCAGATCTGTGAACTGAAAAAATCTGTTCCAGTTCTATGCATTCTCCTCTTCTGGTTCTACTTGGTTCTCTTATGGGTTACCATAATTGAGTTATCCTTTCTGTTTAGAATGTTTTTGCCTCATCATGACCTTGGTTACTGTTATCTTGTGTTTTTCACAAGTAATGTTGGTCTTCTTGTCATCCTAAATTGTCACAAGTACTGCTGATAGTAGATTCATCAGTAGGTTACTATGTTCTTATATCCAGCATAAGCATGTAGAAATAGGTGTAGAAGCTTCTATACCAGTGGGCAAATGACAGAGAAAAGCTAAATTTAGGTCATAGGCACTCATGAAAGGAAGAATATGATGCAGGGGTCTGATTTTCTTAAATTTTTTTTTTCTTTTGGGGATAAGTTTCATAATTTATGAGCAAAAAATATATCTATGGTGAATTGGCTTAATGCAGACCTTCAATATGTTCTTAGGATCCTTTAAACCCCATGGCAATGTTATGTGACGCAAAGCTCAAAGAGCTATTTGGTTGTGAAAGCATTTTGGTGTTGGGCATACCAGAAGTTTTGGGTCGTCATTTTATATTCAGAAGATCATGATGCTGATAACATTCTCCGGTTAGTGGGTGTCTCACTCAGTAGTTTCATATGTTAAGGTAGCACTCCTCTTTACTTTTTCCCCTCATCTATTTCAAGTTTTGCTGGGTCTGCTTCATGTGCATCACCACATGGTATTTGTGTAACTGTCCCAAATATTTGCATTAGATAGTTCCTTTTTTTGTTGAAAACAAAGTATCTGAATTATTGTTTTCTTTTCATTAATATTATGTATAGAATTTGATGGAATGTTGGCTTTTTGGTTGCAATGACAGACCATATGTGGTTAGTTACAGTATAGTCTGTGCTGATCTTGGTAACGTGTTGATATGGCTTTGTAATTTGAGTATTTGACTGATTAGATCTTGGGTCATAGTTGTTGTTGAGAAGTGCTTAGCAGAATGAAGATGTACTAGGTGACAAGCTTTTATTTTATTTTGGGATTGGCTCTGTGTTCCTAGGTTGTGCAGTTCCGGTTAGTCTAACTTGGCACTTTGGTTAGAATGACCTATGAAATGCTGATAGTAGGAAAGGAAATGATGTATGTAAAAGGTCATGACATATTCCTTTGAACATGACCTGTATTATTTATATGTTGTTCATATAAATGAGGCTTGCCGAGTGATTTAATGCTGAAATTTCTGATGGTAGTGCTAGTTATTTTAACGGAAGTAGCAAGTTAATCGAACTTTAGTCGACCCTGTTATTGTGTATTTAAGAATCTTTTTTTTTTTCTAAAGTTGAAGTGGTAGTTTATTGATGGCTACAGACTATGTAATTTCTAAGCATCAAATATACAACTTAATCTAGTGAGGGGAAATTTTTATCTAATGAGTGCTCAGTACCACATCTACACAATTTACGCCAGTTGCTCAATCAACTCTCGTGGTTACTATCGTGCTCAAGTTAATTTTATAGCATGGTCTGTTTGCTAAGTATTGCTATTAGAAATTAGAAACCAAAATTTGAAATGTGCAGAGTTGTCATGACATCAATCAAAATCAATAATATATTCAAATAATTTGCTTTAGATCAGATAGCTCGTCACGACATTGATTCTTTATTGTTCTGTTATTCTTGGTGTGATGGGATGAATATTATTCCTGTTCCTCCATGGGCTGGCCGTCTTGACAACCGAAACTTTAAAAAATATAAAGGCCCCAATAGTCTTAGCATTCGCCGAAGATGTCAAATGATAATCAATATTCTCAACTCAATGGTGAGACATGGTTTAAATGTCTCTAAATAACATATCATAACCAAAAATAAAAATAAAAATTGTGCACAACAATAACATATGACAAAATGATGAATATTTCATTGACATATATCAAAGATTTACAATAGATTCAATGTGATCCCATCAAATAAAATACTTCTACTAATCCGTTAAATCAAAAGGACTTAGTCAAACTCATATTATTTCTATGATTATGATACATTCCAATTGTTAAGCAGTGGATCTGCAAGCATATGATCAATGGAAACATGTTCAATACAAGTAACAAGTTTATGTATCTTCTCTCTTACAAGTTGGTACTTAACATCAAAATATTTTGTATGGGCAAAGGTTTTATTGTTCTAAGAGAAGTTAACAATAGTAGCATTGTCGCAATAGATGGTTAAAGGCCTTGAGAAGCTCTTAATTATGTTCAAATCACTAATGAAATTCCTTAACCATACAACTTTATGAGTAGTCTCATAACATGTGCCAAACTATATTTCCATAATGAAGGTTGATGTAATTAACTACTTAACACTTCTCCAAGATATAGCTCCTCCTATGGTCATGAAAATGTATTTAGATGTCGATTTATGATCATTTGGATAACTTGCAAATTTTGAGTTCAAGTAGCCTGTAACCTTCAGATCTTTCGATCTTTTATGGGTCAACATGTAGTCTTTTATACCTTGCAAGTACCTTATTACTCTTTTAACTATAGTCCAATATCTCTAACTAGGATGACTTAGGTATTTCTCCAATACATCCACAACAAAGCTATATCTGGACGCGTACATACCTAAGCATACTTCAAGCTACTTATGACTTAACTATATGAGATTTTTTCCATCTTTTCTCTTTCTTCATTATTTTGAAGACATTAGGTCTTTAAAAAAAATTCACCCTTTTGTATCAGTACTAAAGCTTAAGAGCACGTTGACGTGTTAACTGCTTCTTAGTATTTTCTCAATGTATAACCTTTGAGACAAGCCAAGTATACCTTGGGATGTGTCACAACGAATTTCTATGCCTAATACAAATGTGGCATTCCCAAGATCTTTCATTTCAAAATGCTCAAACAATATTTGCTTTGTCTCAGTTAATAAGTTTAAATTATTGCTAGCAAGGAGAATGTCATCAACATATACTACTAGTATTAAAAAATTGCTTGCACTTACCATCATATATATGTATTGGTCTGCACTATTTTCCTTGAACCCAAGAGAAGTCACTGTCTCATCAAACTTAAGATACCACTATCTAAACACTTACTTTAAGCCATATATGGACTTTCGCTATTTACATACAAGGTGTTCTCTATCCTTCTTTTGGAAATCATTTGGTTATCTTATATAAATTGTTTCTAACAAGTCACCATTCAATAATACTGTCTTAACATCCATCTAATATAACTCCAAATCAGAGTGAGCTACTATCGCCATAATAACTCGAAATGAGTCTTTAGTAAAGACTGATGAGAAAGTTTCTTTGTAATCTATGCCTTCCTTCTGTGTGTAGCCTTTAGCTACAAGCCTAGCCTTGTACCTCTTAGTTTCCCTTGAGCATCTTTCTTGATCTTAAAGACCCATTTACATTCAACCAATTTATAACTAGTATGTAATTCAACTAGATTCCACACTTGATTCTTATACATTGAGGCTAATTTATCTTTCATTACACGAATCCATCTTAAAGAATTAGGAGTGGATATGGCCTAGGCAAACGTGGTGGGATTAATGTCTTCATTAACTTCATAATTATGTTCCTATAGGCAAACACATAATTATCTAAAATTGTTGGTTTGCATGTCCTGTTAGATCTCTTCTGTGGAATGTCCACAACTAGTTTCTTTGGTTCCATATCTTTTATCATAGGTTGTACTAGATCAACCTATGGGATGGCACAAGATGATCCTATAGCCTGTGGTACTAGTGGAATTGTGACACTTTCTTCTTTAACAATGGTGATGTGTGATACTTGACTCCCAGTATCCAACTCATTTTCAAAATAAATGGCTCATCTGATTTGATCACTCTAGTTGTATGAGTTGGACAATAGAATCTATTGCCTTTGAAGCCATTATGATAGCCCATGAAAAACCCAAAAATAGTTTTAGAATAAAGTTTCTTTATCGAGGGAATATAATGTTTTACCTCTGCTTTGCAACCCAAACATGAAAATGCCATAGACTAGGAATTTTACCATTTAATAACTCATAAGGAGTCTTGGGGACTAACTTGCTTGACACTTGATTCAAAATGTAGGCAGCAGTCCTTAAAGCATCACCCCATAAAAATTTTGGCAATGAAGAATGAGTAAGCTTACATCTAACCATGTCCATGAGTGTCTAGTTTCTCCTTTCCATTATATTATTTTGTTCAGGTGTTCCAGGTACTATGTAACTAGTTTCAATGCCACACCCTTACAAATATTTGACAAATGGACTTAGGTTTCTTCTAGCCTCATCATACCTATCGTAGTATTCACCACCTCTATTAAAGTTGCTACTTTTAATTTTCTTTTCATGTCTAAGCTACCTGTCGCTTTAAAAGCTTTGAAAGTATCTAGTGATTCATATTTATCAATAAGTAATTCAACCCATCTAAATTTGGAGTGATTATCTATGAAGGTAATGAAGTATTTGAAATCATCTATGATTGTAGGGGTAATAGGCCCACAAATATCTATGTGAATCAATTTTTGAGCTTCTTGTTTTCTACTTTTTTTCCCCTTTCTAGCTTTAGAAAGGAGTTTCCCTTTGATGTAGTCTACACATGGGTCAAAATTTGAAAAATATAGATCATGTAGGACCTTTTGTTTTATCAATCTTTGCATTTTCTTTATGAAAATATATTCTAGAACCCTGTACCATAGCATTGAGGAATTCTCACTGACTTTCTTTCTCTTCTTGCCAATTACTGTATTAATCGTATTTGTGAAACCAGGATCAAGATTAATTTTATGCAATCCATTAGACAATATACAAGAACTAACTACACATGAGTTATAAAACAAATTAAACTTTCAATTTCCAAAATGACAAGAATATCCATTAAGATCCAATGCAACAATCAAAATCAAAATCCTTCTCATGGAAGGTGCATAAACAGTGTTCTTTAGTTCTAATACATGACTAGAAGATAAACATAAAGAAATATCTCTTATGTGCTTTACTTGTATTTTGTCGTCATTTCTAAGTCAGACAATAAGCTCCCCTCCACTTGGCCTCCTTAAGTTTCTCATTGCCTGTAAAGAATTTGACACATAAATAGTAGTACAAGTATCTAACCATTAAGTATTTGATGGTACATTAATTACATTTGATTTAAAATAAACTAGAGCCAGAGGGGAACCTTTTTTTTTTCCTCAATCCATTTTTTATACTTGAAATAATCCACCTTCTTATGTCTATATATATATATATATATATTGTAGAATCTACATTTTCCTTTAAATTGAGCCTTTTTAAGCTTATGGTGATTCTCTTTAATTTCACTATTTTCCTATCATGAGTGGATTTCCTTTTTCTATCCCACTGATGCCCTTTGTTTCCCTATTCTAAAGTTAAATAATAAGAAACAAAATTTGTAGTCTAACCCTTTACTTTTTTCATGTCCTCCTTTGCTTGAGTCATAATGGATATCAACTCATTAATGATTCATTCACTCTTTTAGGTATTGTATGAAGTCTTCAGTATGTCAAGTTGAGCATGCAAAGACTCCAATGCACACAAGATAAGGAAGCTATCACCTAGATCAACTTTCATGCTCTTCATCTTGTTATAATAGTTAACAAATTTTAAAATGCGCTCTCATGCTTACTGACACCATCATATGTTGTCTTTTCCAATAGTAAAGGTAATGACCTTTCTCTGCTTTAGCAAATTTTACAAATTTTTTTGCAACTAAGTTGAGAAAGGTCTTTGCATACTGGAATTCATGAATGCTCTATTTAATGGTCTTGTCCATAGTGTTCTTCAGCACTTGAGTTTGTATCAATGACAAGTTCCTTTTCCCTACACACCAGATCCAAACTAGCAACTGCCAGATATAACTTCAAAGATTTAGCCTAGTCCTCATAGTTTATCCTATTCAACATCTTTACAAAAGTTAATTGCATAGACAAAGTAGCTAAAGAAAATTTATTAACATTAATGCATGTAATACTTTAATCTTGCTTATATTTTCCTCATAAATATTAACTATAAAATTTCACACAGTAGTATACCATAATAATTAATATCAAAAAGGTATTTAAAATCTTATAATATAATACAAGAATTAAATACTACATTCCTAAAATCTAAGTCTAATAGGGTGTTTAAGATTCTAATAATACAATACTTAATTCTACATTCATATTATCGTTAACAAGCTATATGTTACACCCCAACCTATAGAACGTGACTAGTGAAGGAGGTCACCGATAGGAAAGCTCCTACAAGCCTGACAATGCAAATTACACTAAATATACACAAATTTTTTATAGATGCATGATTAAACATTTATATGATAACTTTACCAAAAATCTAATAGAGTTTCCTCTGTTTTCTAGATACCTGGTCACAAGGCCTATACAACAACCCAATAGGGCTACATGCCCAACACAACCTATGTGACATCATAATAATATATAGTGTCTTAGACTATACAATTTACATCCTACTAGGTATTCAACAAACATACACAATACATGCATATACAGTCCTATCAACTGTCATTAATTTTTCACCATTTTATACCTTTATTCTCTGCAAGAAAGATCCACTCGATCCAAGAGTAGAGCTCGTATCAGTGTAGGGTAAAAGAGCAGCAGAAAAATTTTGGACTCTGAAAAATATAGAAAAGAAAGGGGTGAGTTTCATAGAAACTCAGTGAGTAGACCATCCTATGATCACCATAACCCCATTTATGAACCATGTTTGAAAGTGTATATATATATATGTAGCTGTGAAAATATGCTTACCCATCTAGATGTCATAACTTCACAATAAGTTTGGAAGCTTCATTCATTAAAATAATTAAACTATTGTAATATGATATTTAATAGAATAAAATATATAACAATACACGGTACTATGGAAAACATCCATCACGAAGTGAACATAAGAAAATATTCAATAAATTTTATAAAATATAGTAATGTATATACAAAACAATGAACTGGAACCCCAATGGAAAAATTCCCAGAGGTAACCATACATCATAAATATAACTCCATCACACCATTCTATATCCATCCATCACACTTATATGATGTTTTTATCACAAGTACACTTAAGGGTTACCACTAAATTTCTTAATGGGTCCAGAATCTCAAACCAATAATTTAAAAATATCATGTAACATGAGAATACTATTTCAGGTAAGCAACATTTGTCAATACATTAATAACACAATATTTGACACATCTATTTGTCCTTATACTTAGCATTTTAAGGTCTTAAATTGCTTAGTTCCAGTTGTGTTAAGATGTTTTTATAGTGTGGAGTCAATTGGCATCAATTTGCAAAATTCTGCATAATTGGCCATTTTGAGCAGTTTCTGTAATCTAGCCATATCTTGAGTTACACTTATCCAATTGATGTGATTCTTATCTTGAAGGAAATCTAAGAGAGAGATATGCAACTATCATGAAGACTGAAAAAGCTGAATCACACAATTGGTCATCCAAAATTTGAGTTGAAATCAGAATCAGAATGCTGCCCAGCCCTGTCCCTGGTAGCCTGACCTTTGAACTTTCAATAAGCCGTAACTTGAGCTACAAAGGTACAAATAAGGTGAAACAAAGCCCAAATGGAAGCTAACACATAAAACAACAATTCATATGAAAACTTACTATGCTGAAATGATCAAATTGGACATCAAAACTAAGTTGCAATTCTGGGACAAAGATGCTGCAAAAATGGGCTCTGCAGAATTGGACTTTCAAGGCCCCAATTGGCATGATTTTTGAGCCCATTGCAACATCCTTTGATCCAACAAAA
>JANHAO010020318.1:0-12890 GCA_026873985.1 Saraca asoca | reverse complement strand
TCACATCAATTGGGCAAGTATAGCTCAAGTTATGCTAGAATTACAGAAACTGCTCAATTAAGGCAAATAATGCAGAATTTTGTAAATTGAGCCAATTGACATGGAATCATGAAAACACTCTAACACAGCTAGAAACATGGAATTTAAGACCTTAAAATGCTAAGTATGATGACAAATAGATGTTTCAAATATTGTGTTATCAATAATCATTAAACGAAATGAGTATTTAATGGGTCAGTTAATCTCAAACAATGCAAATAAAATCCTTATATATATGTCTTTATATAGGCTTGAGCTCATAGATCAGACTTAAAGAATATGTGTTGTGTCGAGTGACCAATTATTCATATCAACTCATCTCGACTGGCAATAAATACGAGCATCAAAGTGTTTTTGCCAGCTGCAAGTTCAAGCACCGAAACGCTTAGGCACTTTTACCGATGTGAGAACGAATGCTCTTGTAGGTAGCACGGATGCGTCTCAATTCATGTAAAAGTTTGATGCTTGAGAACTTCTTGGACATGGTATTTATATATTGTTCACGCAAGAGTTTGGTGCTCGAGGTATTTCTTGGACGTGATGTCTCTGTACTATCTGCATAAGAGTTTGGTGCTTGAGGCACTTCTTGGACACGGTGTCTCTGTATCATTTGTGCAAAAGTTTGGTGCTTAAGGCACATCTTGGACGTAGTGTCTCTATATCATCTGAACAAGAGTTTGGTACTCAAAGCACTTTAGCGGGCACAAAAGTTTGGTGTGTGGCTAGCATTTCTTGGATGCGAGATTTTGGATTTACTTGCATAAGAGTTTGGTGCTCGAGGCATTTCTTAGACACGACCCGCACAAGAGTTTGGTGTGTGGCTAGCAATTCTTAGATGTGGGATTTCGATATTATTCAAGCAAGAGTTTAATGCTTAAAGCATTCCTTAGACGTGGCCCATGCAAGAGTTTGGTGCATGGCTAGCACTTCTTGCATGCTGGATTTTGATATTGTTTGTGCAAGAGTTTGGTGATCCAAGCCTTCCTTGCTCGTCGTCTGCTAGTTCCTATGACTGCTTTCTCTGTTGCCTTTCTTATCATTATTTAGATCTTGTTTACCAGAGAACCCTTTCGCACTCACTTTGGACTTTCTACTTTAGTTAGCCACAGTGAGTCTTCTTCAACCCTACAATTCTTAGGTTTCTCTATTTTATTATTCACATAAGACTCATTCATTCTTGGCTAAGAAATCCAGAATGCCGGCTAAAACTATTAATCTACGGATTTTGTTTTTGTTTGGTTTAATTTGTTGGTAGACTCTAGGGTTTTCGATTACCATCTTAAGCTTTATGTTTATTTTTTAGGTTTTTTGGCTTAATTAAAGTCTTCTTCATTTACGGGAGTTTGGGTCTTTAGACATGGTGACCTGAGGTGTACATGGCTTGTCGCATAGGAAGCTATTAGCTTTAGTCCTTTGGGGAGGGTCCACTTGCTATGACTTGACCAGCTCCTTTTCCTTTGTATAGATGAGCGCAGGTCATGGATGTCATTGTCACTCAGTTAGAAATGAAAATGATAAGCCAGGCTCCTCAGCTCAGAGTGTGGAGGTGGTGCAACACCTCGAGGAAATGGCCTCATGGAGTAGTGAGACTGTAAGGGACTTTTCCATTCATCCCAACCTCATGGGATGTCAAAAGACTAATGTAGGCTCACAACCTTCTGATTGACAAGTATTTAGTTTCTACGTTTTATTTGTATGTTATCACAATCTCTAAACTGCAGTCCAGATATATCATCTTCCTCAGGGATGCTATGTCATGGTGCCCACACAAGATGACTATGCTCCTTACCCACCTTAAGGGTTCATTGTTATTAGCTCCCAACACCTTGCTACTAGGCTCAGGTTTCAGTGTAACCATTCACCATCAACTTCCTAAACAAAGTGAAACTTAGCCTGTTCCATCTCTCTCCCAATTCCTATGCCAGCTTATCTCCTTGGCATTAGTGTACTTGAAGAATGGCCTCCCACTGCCATCGGCCAAGGTTCTGTGCAACCTTTTTAATGTTAGAAGCACAAGTTTGTCAGATGGAATCTATTACCTTTCAGCTCGATCGATCGAGTTCAAGAGGATCTTGCTGTAAGGAGGCACTAAGGGGAAATCCAATGTAGGGATTTATAAAATCCATTGGTTTTACATTTCGTGTCTATCCCTGTGCGACCTTCAAACTTTGGTTTTGTTCTTACTCCTAGTGAGCAAGCTAAAGTCATGCGGGCTTGGTAGTTTATTAATGTTTGTTTCTCCAATTCTGACTATGTCTCTTTTTGTAGATGGCACCAGCAAGCACTTGACTCTCGGGGCTGAGGAACTTAAGGTGTTGAATAGACTTATGATCGCAGACATCATTAAAAATACCTTACGATTTGACGAACCCCTCCTTTGCTCGCACGGGCTTGTCTCGACTCTAGGTATAGAGCTTACTGAGAAGATAGGAATTCGTCGAGTGCAGAAGGTTGGCCTGATGAATTTCAATGAATATGAGGACATCATGAGGCTCACTCTCATGACGCTGCCACTCGATTTTGACAAGAAGGGGACTTCACCAGTTCCCGACATCAACACAGCTCTTATTGTCGAGGATCAAGCTATGGCCTAGGTGATAGCTACTTCCCGAAAGTCGGTTCCTACCTCATAGCCTGAGGCGACCACTACAATCAAAGCTGCCACGCCCTTTGAGCCTTTTGCTAAGAGACACAAGATGGACAAGGGGAAGAAAAAGGTGGGTGCCTATAAACGAGCTGCACCCGAGGTTGAAGTCATAGAGCGATATGTTAGGCCTAACTCCAAGATCAAAAAGTATCATAACATCCTTATTAACAGCTTCGATTTGATCCTGGGTTACCATAACAAGATTTTAGTGTTGGAATCAGAGAATTTCCCCATTGACGTATTGGTGGGCTATGTATTCCATCATGGCCTTGTGGTAAGTAGAGTCTCTTTACCCTAGTCCCTAATATCTTTCTTTATGTTTTAACTTGGTTTCTTAGTTCTCCAAAACCTACTTATAATGATGAAAATAGATGAGGAGCTCTAGATTTAGGATGTGGAGAAAGCAGAACTCATGGACGAGCTGGCTACGGTTACTGCAGAGGTGCAAGAGCTGAAAGAAAAGCTCAGAGACACTGAGGTCACCCTATCTCATGAAACTATGGATCACAAGGTTGTTGTGCTAAACCTCGGCATCATAACCAATGAGTTGGAAAAGGCAAAGATTGATCTAGATATCACTCATAAGCATGTTGATTGGGCAAAGCAATAGGTTTAGGTCATAGAAGAGCAAGCCATAGTTGCAGAGCAGCGAGCTGAGGTTGCCTTGAAAGAGTTGGAAATGGTCAGAAGGGATACTGCTCTTAAGGACGACAAGGTCGCTAGGGTCAAGGTGGAGACTACCTCTTTGGTTACAGAAACGACTAAGAAGATAGAGTTTAAGACTTGCGCCACCTTCTTTTATACTTTATGGCATCATCATCCTGAGCTGGACTTCTCCTTCTTCGACGAGGAGGCCCTTGCAGCAGTGGAACGTTACAAGAAGAGGGTAGCCAGAGCTAGTTCTTCTAAGAAGAGTGCTGAACCTATGGCTAAAGCTCCTTCTACTAAGGATGCTACTTGAAAGGAGAGTGGCTCGCATATTGCAAGTGCTACTACAGCCCAGTCGACGGATGAATCTGCTACCCCTCCTGTAGGCTTTTCACCTCACGATGGTTCTGCTTCTGCAGGTCCGACCCCTTTGGCTAGAACTTCTATAAATCTTTGTATTTGTTTCTGAGGCTTTGTATGAACTTTGCTTTTTTAAGTGAATTTCCATGTTCTTGTTTACATTTTTCCGACTCCATGATTGGTTACTTCATAAGTACAATTTTGTAAAATTTTGCAAGAATGATGGCTCAACGAATGGTGATCTAATTTGTTTTCCATCTCATACATCGTTTGCTTCTCTCATAAGACTTTATTAGAATTTTATTTAAAATTAATATGTACATAAAAATATGGGGGAACACTTATGTGTGTTTTACAGATTTAAGTAATTTACAAGATCTGGACTTTCATGGGTAATACGAGTGAAGATGATCAGCGTTCCAAGCTCAAGGGAATTCTGTTTTGTCCATATCCGCCAAATGATATGCCCCATGACCAATAACCTTCTTGATGAGGTATGGGCCTTGCCAATTCAGCCCTAGAGTCTCCTCGTTGGCCTTATGAGCACTAGGAAAGATTAGGTGTAGAACGAGATTGCCAGGTTTGTAGCTTCAAGCTTAAACCTTTCGATTGTAATATCACACAACCCACTGCTTGTAGGTTGCGATCCTATGGAAAGCTCTCTCCTTTGTCTCTTCTATGAGGTCCAAATTTGCTGTGAGTAGTTGGTTGTTGGTCTTTGGATCAAAAGTGATCTTCCACTATGATGTGACCTTAAGTTTCACTAGGATCATTGCTTCGGATCCATAGACCATCAAGAAGGGAGTTTCTCCTATGGTGCTATAGACTGTAGTCCTGTAAGCCTAAAGTACTTTTGGTAACTCATCCACTTATGCTCCCTTTTTAGCCACCAATTTCATCTTCAAGATATGCTTAATTATCTTGTTGATGGCTTCTAGTTGCCCATTGGCCTGTGGAAGGTCTACAATGGAGAAACTCTTTATAATCTTAATATCATCGCAAAACTTAATGAACTGCTTACTATTAAATTGAGTCCCATTGTTGGTAACGATTTGCTGAGGGACTTCAAATCTAAAAATGATATTATTAAATACAAACTTTTTGATCTTTGTA
Organism: Saraca asoca; assembly: GCA_026873985.1. Lineage (NCBI taxonomy): Eukaryota > Viridiplantae > Streptophyta > Magnoliopsida > Fabales > Fabaceae > Saraca > Saraca asoca. Next base: position 8,083 of record JANHAO010020318.1, on the reverse strand, counting down.
GAGGTGATCTCTATAAGTTCCCTTACCTTCGCCCATTTAGTAAAATAATCTACAACTACCACTGCGTGTTTACAATTTTCATGAGCAGTAGGGGGTGGCCCTATTAAGTCCATGCCCTAGATTGCAAAAGGCCACGGGCTCACCATTTGTCACAAATAGGCTGGCGAGGCTCACGGGATTTTCACAAATCTCTGACACTTATTGCACCTCCTTATGAGCTTGATTGCGTCCTGTCTTATCATGGGCCAATAGAACCCCTATCGGAGAGCCTTTTGGGCTAAAGACAACCCCCCAACATGATTTCCATAATGGCCAACATGGATTTCTTCCAAGATGGTGTCATAGTTGGGGCTGTCAATGCATCCTAAAAATAGGGTTGAGAACCCTCTTTTGTACAATACATCATCGTAGATGCAATATCTGGCCACTTGAATTCATAACCTTTCGGCCTCAAGCTTATCCTCTGGTAGCTTTCCATCTTGTAGATAATCCAGGATTGGGTTCATCTAGGATCCCGATGCCTGAGCAATTGCCATCATGACATTCTTCTATTCTAAGCTTGGGGACAAGAGGAACTCCACTGGGATCACCCATAGGAAATTAACATCCTTGGTCATGGCAAGGTGAGTTAAAGTGTTGGCGTGCATATTCTGGGCTCATGATATTTGATTGACCTTGTAGTGCTAAAACGAGCTTAACAGTTCCCAGACTTTGTACAAGTAAGTAGTTATTTCAATCCCTGAGCCTGGTATTCTCCTCACACAGGTTGAATGACAAGCAGAGAATCACTAAAGATCTTTATTCTCTCAACTTGCACTCCTTGGTCAATTGCAGCCTAGCTAATAAGGCTTCATACTTGGCTTCATTGGTTGTGGCTTGAAAGCGAACCTTAGTGCATAGAGAATTTTATGCGCCTCTGGATTGATAAGGAGCACCCCTGCCCTAGCCTTTTGTTTGCTAGATGACCCATTGGCATAGAGTTCCCAACTTAGAGATTCTGGTGTCTCTATTTCCTCCTATATAGGGCCAATGAATTCTGCTAGAGCCTGCCCTTTAATTGCTGGTTTAAGCATATATTCAATCTCAAACTGGGCTAACGGGATTGCCCATTTAAGGAGGCATCCTAAGACATTTGCCCTTTCAAGGCCTTGTTTAAGGGGAAACTGTGTCAACACTTCAATGTTGTGTGCTTGGAAATAGGGTTCTAGCTTTCTCAAGGCAACTATGAGGTAGTAGGCAAGTTTTTCCATAGGCGAATACCCTGTCTCTATGTCCAATGATCTTTTGCTCATATAGTAAATAGGAAACTGAGCTCCACCTTGTTTTCATATTAAGGCTATGTTGAGGACATGTTGGGACACTCCCAGGTAATAATTAACTTCTCACCCTCTTTTGGTTTTGACAAAAAGGGAGCTTTCCTGAGATACTGCTTGAGCTATTGGAAGGCATCCTGGCATTGTTCCATCCATTCGAACCTTTTTGCCTTCTTGAGGACATCGAAGAAAGGGACACATTTATCCATTACTTAGGAGATAAACTTGCTTAGTGCCGCGACTTGGCTATTGAGGCTTAGTATATCTTTAGGTCCAGTGGGGGATCTCATATCAATAAGGGCTTTGATCTTTTTAGGATTAGCCTTGATCCCTCTGTTGTTCACCATGAAACTAAGGAATTTTTTAGAAATGAACCCAAACATGCATTTATGTAGGTTGAGCTTCATTTGATACTTCCTCAGGATTTGAAACGTTTCCCCTAGGTCACAGACATGGTTGGTGACTTGTTTAGATTTTACCAACATGTCATTCACGTATACTTCTATCATTTTTTTGATTTGATCCTTGAACATCATATTTGCCAATCGTTGATAGGTTACCCTGGCATTCTTTAGCCCGAAAGGCATCACTTTATAATAGTATAATCCATGGTTGGTGATGAATGAGGTGTGCTCTTCATCCTATAGGGCTATAGGAATCTGGTTGTATCCTAAGTATGCATCCACAAAGCTGAGGAGTTCATGTTTTGTCGTCGCATCCACGAGCTGATCGATCCTTGGCAAAGGGAAGCTCTCCTTTGGGCACACCTTATTAAGGTTAGTGAAGTCAATGCAAGTCCTCCACTTCTCATTTTTCTTTTTTACAAGAACAGGATTGGCTATCCAGGTAGGATAGTGAGCTTCCCAAATAAACTTCTTTGCTAACAGTCTATCCACCTCCTCTCTTAAAGCCTCATATCATTTAGTGGTCATTAGTCTTCGCTTCTGGCGAACTAGTTTATAGTTGGGATCAATGTTCAATCTATGTGACATGACCTTCAAATCAATCCTAACCATGTCCTCGTGGGTCCAGGCAAAGACGTCGAGATTTGCTCTAAGGAATTCCATTAGCTCCATCTTCACATCTAGACACAAATTCTTGCCTAGCCTGAGGCATTTCTTTGGATCCACCTCACTGACTTGAACATCTTTTAGTTCTTCTATTAAACCTGTCGCTTTGTCAGCATCTACTTTACGAGGGTCCAAGCCATAACTTACACTAGTCGAGCTCGTAAGTCACGGCTCACCTCCTGAAACCATATCTTCCTTCTCCTTTCCCCCATCTCGACGACATCCTTGGAGCATCGTCAGGGCCACATCTTGCTCTCCTTGCATGCATCCAACTTTGTTTGGGGTTAGGAACTTGATAGTAAGTGTTTTGGGTGATATGACCATGTCCAGATCATTCATTGCTGGTCTTTCTAATACCACATTGTATGCTAACGAATAGTTAATAATCAAGAAATTAGCCAAGAAAGTGGCTTGGCAACCTGATTCTCTAAGGGTGATGGGGAGTCTGATTTTTGCTATCGTGACCACTACATCTCCCGTGAAGCCGAAGAGAGGTTTTAGAGAAGGCTTAAGCTCATTAGGGCTTATGCCCATCTGATCGAAGCATTATCGGTACATCACATTCACCAAGCTACCTGTATCCATCATGATTCTCTGTACTTCAGCATTGCTTATCTTGGCTCGGATGACCACAGCATTGTTATGTAGAGAATGCACTCCTTAAGCATCTTTAATAGTAAACATGATGTAGTTGAGGCTTATCCTAGCTTTCTTGGCTAGTCTGCCAGTTTTATCACACCCTGTGAGTAGAAGATGTCTCACCTCCTGAACGTATCACTTATGGGACCTTCTTGATGCTCCTGCGATATGCGTTCCACCATGAATGGTGAATATGATCCTTAAGGAGTTTGTCCCCTCATGTTCGGGAGTCTATTGGTGCTGCCACTGAGCTAGTTGCTAATGCTAGGGAGGTCACTGTCCCGAGGGTTACACCACATAATCCCTCAAGTGACCTCTCTTAATAAGGTCTTCAATGGTGTCTTTTAGTGCCTAGCAATCTGAAGTGTTATGCTCGACCTCATTATGATAGGCACAAAACTTACTCTTGTCCCTTCGCCAGCTTTTATAGGCTTGGGTCTTCCAAAGCCCTCATTGTCCTTTTTCGTTGTGAAAATCTGATCTGGGTTGTCTAACAGGATACTATAACTGTCATAGTGACTTAAGAGCTGAGGTTGCTCACCCTTGGCTTTCTTTGTGGCTTGACTGTCTAGTCCATCTTTTTGGCTGCCTCTGTTGTTCCCACTATTACCCCTCTTCTTGTTATGGCTGAACTGCCCAATTCATCTTTTTGGTTAGGCTTCTTTGAACCAAAAGTCTCCTCCCACCTTATCTCCTTGGTGGCCCGCTCATAAAACTCACTTCGATCTTTCATTGGGGATTTGTATATACTATCGTACAACTTGCCATCCTTGTAGAGCCTAGCCAAAATGGTTGTGAAGATGCTTTTGTCTGAAAGGTTCTCGACGTTGCTTACCTCATGTCTAAACTGGGCAATATGATCTTTTAGTGACTCATCTCTTCACTAAAAGACAATCGCGAGGTGGTAGGATAGGATGGCATGAGCTGCCTTTTTAATGCCTTGTACTAGGTAAGGAATTTTGTCTAGCATTCCTCCCAACTGTGGATGTTGCGAGCGGGTAGGCTCCTAAGCCATGTGCAAGGGATCTCCCCAAGGGTAGCAGGGAAGACATAACATTTCACCAATGGATAGGCAGTCTGGAGATCCATTTGGACATTAAATGCATCCAAATGGTTGCATGGGTCATTGTCCCCGTTGTATAGTGGGATGTTTAGCATCTTAAATATCTGAGGAAGAGGCTCAATTTCAATTTCTGATGAAAGGTGACCTCTCCTTATAGTGGTCTTGGCTATTGTGAGCTGTGGGTCCCTTTTCCAATTGCTAGACTCTCTTTAGCAGCTTTTCAATTGTTGAGTCTAGGGTCTCGAATCAGTGACTAGTACTTCAACGACTTCTATTCCCTTTGGTCACGGAGGTGGCAATCTGATCTTCACTTATGGTCAATCTCGCTTGAGCTCCTTTCGCTGTGAGAGCTCTAATGTCATCAGTCATCCTCTTGTTTGCCCTCACGAACTAGGGAATTTTAGATCTCGATTGTGAGTTGGATAAGCAGAGAGAACCAGCTCGCTGATGCTCCTTTTTGACGACTTTGTCTTGCTAGGCCCGGGTTGTTGGGGCCCCTTCCAGGTGCAGCAATCTCTACTTGCCTCTATGCATCCTAGGCTTGTGTTTGAGCCAATGTTCTCATCGTATCAGCCAGCTCCCTCATAGTATTTTCAAGTGCCTCTTGATGTTGAAACCACGCTTGAACTCCATTGGCATCAAAGGTAATAGGTTGATGGGGAGTGAGTGATGCCATACCAACGGTAGCACCTATTTTGGGGTGGCCACAATACTTGCCATGGGGAAAGCTAAGCCTCTAGCTGGTAATGTTCCTCCTTGTTGATGTGCATGACCATCAGGTTGGCCAGTGACAGCACCAAAACTTCTAGTGGTTCTTCCTCTTACCATTATAGCTTGACAATAGATCAAAGAGAATGAAAATGCAATTGTGGGGGCCCTCCTTCTAGTTCTAAAATGTTAACGGTGGAATCTAGTTTAGTGGATCTAAATTTTAGTCAATGGAGATAGTTCAGCAACACCTCAAACTACCAGAAGATAATGCAAGTGACAACAGGAAAATGAAGTAAAGGAGAAGGAGGAAGAAAGATAATAAACACATTATTTATTGTAATTCAGCTAAAGCTAGTTTGGCCCCTATGTCCATGGTGATTGGTATTCATTATTGAATGGTGGTTTCTCCATGAAGTTCAGAGTTACAGTCACAATATTCTTTCACCATTTTAGCAGAGTTTCTACATGCAATTTTCTTACTTGCCTGTTACAATGATCTCCTACTTCTAGTTATAGAAGTGGTGAAGGGTACAAGTGTAATTTGATAGATAGCAAAATGATTATCTTCACTGCATCGGGCATCTAATGCTAGATGTCGAGTAATTAATGCAAGGAAAATCATTACCAAGTTGTTGATGGCTAATGTGTCGGTTTTGGTGGCTAACCTATCAGTTAGGGATGCGTGCTTCTAATTGCTGACTAGACTACGTACATGTGCTTAGTTTGCTATTAAGTGACCTGATGGAAATGCTGGTCGATCTCACTATGTTCAACCAGTGAGTCTTCTTGAGGATAGCTGGGATGACGCGCTTCAATTAGTGAGCTAGAGTTTTTAGCTCATCAGAGAGTTTTCAGCTCGCTTTTGACGAGCTGATGTCTCTACTGAGTGACCTTAGTTCCTTGGGTGGTCTGGGTTGCCCCCCGTTGGACTTGTCTCCCACTGATCCTCGGATGGCCTAACTTGTGTTGTCTGGAAAATACCCATAACATAGATACATATAAAAAAATCATATAAATATGTAATTTTTTATATATCTATGCATAAGCATAATTAGAAGTATAAGTAAATATACCTAAATATTCTTAGTATGTGAGAAATCACATTTATAGAGTAGAAAACAAGTGTCAAGTATTGAATTACAATAGTTTTAATTCTTAGGTGTGCTTCATATAGATAATGAAGTATCATGAAATGTCTGTAATAATTGTTGAAGTGTCTGACACGTATCAAACATAGACACAATTTATTTTTTAAAGTATTAAATTACAATAGTTTTATTTCCTATGTGTACTTCATATAAATAATGGAGTATTGTGAAATATTTGTCATAATTGTTGAAGTAAGTGTCTAACACAGACACAACTTGTTTTTTGAAATGTCTAACATGTATCAAACACAAACACAATTTTTTTTTAAAAGTATTTGTGCTTCATAACTATTATGCAATACATATTTGTACTACACTACATATATAATACAATATGAGCCAAATCAAACCCAGTTAGAATTGAATTTTGATGTGAGAAAAACTATTATAGCATGCTTATAACCATTTTCTATTGCCATGCATGTAGGATGGAAAAGGTAGCTTTAAGAAGCATAAGCACTAAAGCCAAAATCTTGGGTTCTAGAATATCAATATCAGGTGCACTCATAGTTGTTCTCTACAAGGTCCCACAATCTTATTTGTGGGGATGGCAACAGGTCCGATTCAGGTGGGAAAGACAATATCTATACCCATACCTGTCAAAAAATTTTATACCCAAACCTTATCCATACCCATGAACATTGTAATGGATTCGAGTACAAGTTTGTACCCGTGGGTATGGGTGTAACCATAAGTATACCCGCCATAATTCAAAAAAAAAAAATTTTAATTGCAGTTTGACCGCATAAACTTTTCACTAACTTCAAATAGGTCTTTACTAAAAATATGAAATTATGTTATGACCCCAACGAAAAATATTGAAAATCCATTTTAGTCCCTTAGCCAACATTTTTTTTTAATTTTTTTTTGTGACATTATATACACTACTCAAAATGACGTCATTTTGAGTAATGTTTATATAAAAAAAATTATTTAAACGAATAAATGAGTTTGAATATGAATATTTTCTTATATCCATACTCTGTCCGTATCCGTTATGGGTATGATATTCATACTCATACCTGCCCGTGAACACTTTCTCTTATATCCATACTGATCCATCATGGATGGATATTCATGAGTAAATGAGTATATGGATAAAATTGTCATCCCTACTTATCTAATTCTTCATCTTCACTACAATCTCTCTCAATTAATTATGCTCAACTGAACTCATCATCTCAAACAAAATGGATTCTTGGGGGCTTTTTACTTTCTGCGGGGTGTTTTCTGCTTATAATCTGGTATATTGTTTAGGTAAACTCCTTTAGAATGACATTCTACAAATTCTCACTACAAGTTTGTTAGATCCTAGAGAGCAAAAGGACATAAAAAATGAGCTATTTTCTTGTTAGACATATGTTGACATTGGCAACAGTGCGGCATTTCAACGAAAAATTCTTAAATAGGCATTATTTATATAAACAATAGTGTTCCAGAATTGACAAGTGTGATTTGGGAGTTTATTTTATTGCTAGAGAATAGTACTTTAACATTTATGCGGGCACTTTGACACCTACTAAACAGTACTAAAGAATGAAAAACTATAAAATTTAATATTTGACATATTTTAACTAACAATAAATATTTTAATACGAATATTAGGGTGTGTTTGATTACTTGTTTTAAAAAATAGTTTTTTATTTTTAAAAATAAAAAATTTTGTTTGGATAATTGTTTTTATAATTAATTTTTAAAAACAATTCCCAAAATTACTGTTTTAAAAACAAGAAAACAAAAATAGCTCTTTGATGTTTTTATTCACAAAACAATTGAAAACACAGAGGACAACTTGTTCTCATTAATTGCACAATGGTAAATATAAAGAACTCTACAATTTGCCTACCTGATATTCTACAAGCACCGAGCAAACCTATTTCCATCAGTCACCGAGCAAATCCCATTTCCCTCAATCACTGGCCTCACTCACTGAGCAAAATTTTGCCAAATCTCTTCCCCTAACCACTTTCCCATGTGATTTCAGCCTCCTCTGCTCATATCCCATCTGTCGATCTCATCAGTTTCGCTACCCTAACTCATTGGTAATCTAGGAAGCTCAGTTTGGTGATTTTGCAAATGGGGCTCAAGTAATATTTGACAATTTCATCAGTTCTGGTGAGGCAAAGTGGCTCCGTCAGA